>JAJHUR010091043.1:0-52923 GCA_027495735.1 Lutjanus campechanus
AGACTCGGCTGGCTTTAACTGGCCTGTTTTCATGGGACAGCGGGGACGGTTGTTTTCTTTTCAGCAGTTTTCATTTCATCCCTGCAGAAAGCAATTTCTCCCCCGCTATCATGCCTTCGTCCTGGGCTGTTACGAGTCAACACTTTGGCCTCGAGGAGGATTCACAGTGCCTTGAGATGGCTAATCCAGACACTAACAGTAAACAAAGACATGGTTCCAGCCTTTGAGTGCGCCTCGTGCATTTTTACAGTTTCTCATATGCAACACTTAGTGTAAATGGAACAGAAATCCCCTCAATTCACAAACAAGTTAAACCAGACCCCCCTCGCTTTACTGTCTCCTTCTCTCAAACACCCTCCCTTTCTATGTCATTGTTTTTATTGCCTCCCTAAATGCTATTATAATTTCAGGCATATTGGATGCAAAGAAGGCCCAACAGAATGGGAAGAAAAACAGAACTGATAGCTCAGCATGTGTCTGTCCTCTCGGCTGAGAGAGGTGAGTAAATAAAGGAAAAAGAAAAGCAAGCGAGGATCCAGCAGAGATCAAGAAGCTTTGCCTCCAGTGGGTTTGTAATTACAATGGAAGCGGATACATTTCCACTCTTAATATGGTGGGATGAAGATCCCCCAGGGGGGAAGATGGTATGACAAAACAGCAGCAGAGAAAGTCATGTAGAAGTCAGGAGATGTGATTAGAAAGAGGGTCGATGAGAGAGGTTGTGTCGATCCTAACTTTTGTATACGACAGAATTCCTTTGTTAAATATATTTTTGTTGAAGTAATTGTTGCCTGGATTATGGTCACTGACAGCCTTTCTTCCCGTCGAGGATGTGTGGCATTCTTACACTGCAAAGAAGTCATTGAGAGGTAGTCAAGGTTGACAGTTGGTGGTGCAAAGCACAAAACTTTGACAATAGAGGCTAAGGTACTTCAACACTTAGTTTTGATCAAACATCGGAGGACTTAAAGTCAGTGTTTACTTTTTAGCATAGCTAGTGGCGTGGATCTAGGGGTGGCAACGTGATCAGTTTGCTCCGTTGTTTTGGTTCGAGGTGAAACAGGGTGTCAACTATTGGATGAATTGACATGAAATTAAAAAAAAAATTGACCCATCCTAAGTCCCACCCCTTTTCACTCTGTACTTAAGTGACAGTTGAGCAAGCCTGGTTAACTTTCTTCTTTCCTGTTTCTTGTAGCCTACTCTATGTGAGGCTTGTCTGCGTTGAAGAGGAAACAAATTTTGAAGAACGTTGCTAGAGGATGTGTGAAGAGGAAGTGACATATGGTGGTATATAGTCACATCTTCAGTTAGCTTATGTTAAAATGCAAAATGCTAGCTAACTAGTCAGCTAATCTACATAATTTGTTAGCTAGTTACATCTGATCATTAATGTTAGCAAAAGCTAATTGGCTATTAAAGTTACATCAGTTATTTTCTAGCTAGTTAACTAGCGTTTTGCTAACATTAGCTAATTTGAAATGTATGTATCACATTTACAGGTCCCTCAGCATCATTTTTTTAACCATCTGCAGAATTTGTCTTCTGTTCAATATAGAGGGTGGGATTAGGGAAAGATCATGGTCGCAGGAGATCTTTTGTGGGTCTGACACAACTGTACGACTGGTTAACAGGCTTGCTCCACTGTTATTGGAGCACAGAGCAAAAAGGGGCGGGACTTAGGAAGGGTCCGTTGTGGTCCCCAGAGGATGAAACTCTCTGGCTTTGGTGATCCCTGAATTTTCCTCTACGGCCAAACATTTTTGGTTTTAAATGAAATGTCTCCATGATGATTGAATCAGTTGCCATGAAAAGTACTCAGTGCCTTTGTAGCTTCTAACTGAATCTCTGTGGTTTGATATTTAGTTTTTCTCCTGCACCCTTGTTTGTACTTTTGGATATCCGCTTAATTTTACTGTTTCAGGTTTGCTTTCAGTTGAATAGGAGTTCAGTTACTACTGATGACAACCCAACACATCTTGATTTTGGAACTTCATAAAGGGTATTTTCAATGGCAGACTGCTGCCTCAGTCCTGCTCTACAGACAGACTAAGGCCTTGTTCCACAGGTCATATGGCTACTCAGCTCCTCCCAGTGATGGTGAGGTGAAATGAAAAAGCTGACCTGCTTCATGTCTGTCTCTACTAGGCTCCTAGACTGTCAGTTATTGGTCATGTTAGCCTCATGCACAATTTGTATTTGTTTGTTTTGGAGTTTTATATTTACTCTTCTTTCTATTAATCTTCAATTTTTGTTTTGTATAACTGACAGTTTAGAATGTTCTTTCACCTGCACTGTTTAATTACCATACTTTACACTACCCCTATTGGCATATTTGCTAGCATAGTGACAGCTCTCTGTAGTAATTCTGGCGCCTTGACTATCACTTCACTGCTGTGTTTTGATTTTTTTACTCAGGTGGTTTTTGTTTTTGTGTTGTATAAGCTATTGGATGCCTAAATTTCCCCTGGGATAAATTCAGTACCTGGTATTAAACCAATCTGTCTATCACTAATCTGCAAATGTTAGCATGCTAACACACTTAATTAAGATGGTGAATATGGATAACATTACTGGTTAAACATGTTAATATAGTACAGCCTCACTGTCATTTTTTAACTTTACTTTTAATAAAAGGCATTGTTCATTGTATTTAATAATTTGTCATTTGGTTTTAGCAGTGATGCAACCCAGAGTCTCACCTCACATCAAACCTCCCCTCCGTCTGTGTACTATAACAAAACAACTAAACAGGTTAGATAATACCCGTGGTGAGGGGACCAACCTTCAGGTACTTTAGTGTAATAAAAGCTGACAACCTAATGATTGCACATGGTGTTATTGGATTCCTTACTTAAAGCCACATGGGCTGCAAAGACTCCTATAGCCTAAGCCTTATGTTATGGATTTTCTCGTCTATGGAGAATTGATCACAAACACAATGGCAAAGAAAAGGAAACATTATGTGTGGGTACTTTGCACTAATTGGTGTGACAAAGCCCATTTATGGGTGATGGCAATAATGGTGGACATACAATGTCAGGTAAAGTGTAGACATTGTAAATTGAGTTTCCACCCTGCTCCTGGAGTGTTGTTCTCGGGATATTTGATATGCAGCTTCTAGCTTCGAGAAATTGTCTCCTTCTCTTCTTTGCAGTGCATACAGCAGAGCACACCCCATAGAAGATATTCTGAATTTCATTAATAGTCATTGTACTACTTGACTGTTGTTTTAACAAATAGTTAATAGTTAAATTTCTAGTTAAGAAGAAAATTGTTTCTCATCTTGAAAAGCTCATTTCAGTTAGACCCCTGATGTTGTCATCAGCTTGAAAGTAAGTCTCTTGAAAGTTAATTATTGGTATCATAAACACTGCTCCATACTTTCTCCCCAACACAGTCTTTGCATTGAAATGGTGTGTAAAGGTCGCTTCCCCTACCTTGATCTACCTTTTGTACCTGCAGAGCACTTGACCCTCATTTTCATGTGGATTGCTATGTAGGTAATCAGACATGACTTTGTGTACATAACCTGCAGGAACAAATGTAACAGGAACACATGTAATTTGATGATGTTGGGGTTTAAGTTTTGGCTTCTGCATTGCATATCGGCCACACCGAGTGCCACGCTGATGTGTGTTTCTGTTACTAGTTAAAAGGCACTGATTCGCGCCTGAGATAGACCGTCTTGAGAGTGGGGTCAAAGTGTGCCAGATCTGCCTCCAAGTGGGTAGCAGTGATGTCCTATGATGTCATATTTTATCAGTAATGAAAATAACAGTTACTTGCATCCCCAGTGGGCAGGTAGCTCAGTTACTTTTGGTTCAGGTTCAAATATCTCAACAACTATTGCATTAATTATTATGACATTTAAAACCTTTGTTGTCTACGTTGGAAAAAAACCTCACTGGGTTTGGTAGTCCTCTCACTTTTCCTCTAATGCCACTATGAAGTTGACATTCTTGGCTTTTTGTGAAATGTCTCTATTGGATCAATTAATGTGAAACTTGGTACAGACATACCAATGACTGGTGATCACCTGACTTTTCCTCTTGCCATCATCAGGTGTAAATTCAACTTGTCCCCAAAAGCCTCTCAGTACCTTTGTAGTGCCTAACTTCATCTGTATGGTTTGAAATTTAGTTTCTGTCCTGCTTCCCCGTGTCTACTTCATGTTACTGTTTCATGTTCTATTTCAGCTGTACGGGAGTCACGGTACCGCTGATGAAAACCAAACATTTCCTGATTTTGTTGCTTCATAATGAAAGCTTTCAAAGAACAAAATATAGTGGGATGAAGGCAAAGGCATCATCAGTTAAAAGACACCATTGATTAATGGAGATGTAAATTCCTGCTGTGCTGGGCTGATTTGCCAAGTCGAATTGAGTCAACACAAGCCAGCAAATCTTTGTGGAAAAGGTCTATTGGATCAACTGCAAAGAGGGAACGTGATGGAGGTAATGCTCTTTGCCTACCACAGCATCTAAAGTTGAGATATTTTTGAGCAAGCCACTTGTGACTCTTGCGTGTGTGACTGCACAAAGCAGTGAGACATTGCTGAAAAAGAGCATGTGTTCTTTGTCAACATCCTTTGCTTATATGAACACATTTCTCTATGTGACCTCCGAGCTGTTTCATTTCTGATGGTATGCTTCCCCTTTCAACAGATTATCTCCACAGTGCTTAATATCCAGATGTTTCCAACACTGCGCCAATCATCTTGGTCTCCTCAGTCCAGATATTACTCATGTTTGTGAATAGTGTTTCATTATTTTGCATGTCAGGCGTGCTTGGGAATCATGGTCTTGCATTTGTCCTAGCTTAATAGCCATATTGGACTATTTAGCTGTATACAACTGGGAAGAATTGCATGACCAGTGTGTTCTACTTCAGTTAATTGCATCCATGTAGTGTGCTAATAACTGAAGTTTGTGTTGGACAATGCAAGAGATTTAGTACTTTGGTCCTTTGGTCTTGTTGTGACAATATATGTGTGGAAAGACAGGGGAGGAATTCTGAACTCAAGGGCCAGCCCGCATTGCGTCTATGTGCTGCTGCAGAGTTCATCTCTCTTCATAACATACAGATAGAGACACACACACCTACACACGTGCTGCAGAGGACAAATCTAGCTTTTCCCTTCTGTAGGATAACAAATACTCCACTGCAAGAACTATTGGCTGGCTCACTGTTTCTATATGCTATCCTGCTGTATGGGGAATTCTCATCTTATCAGGCATAGATAACAAGACACATTTTTCCCCTAATGAAAACATTTGAGTGGGTTATCACTCTTTTATCTGAGGACATGGACATCCCCGTGAACCCTTCAATTTAATCTGGAGGTGTCGTCCAAGCAAACTCCGGTTGTTACCTCATTAGACTTGCCGAGCACACATCGGCCAATCATTCAGTCAATAGAAACCTGCTAGTAGGGATTCCCGGCACATCTCCAGATTCACAAAGGTCTCTGAAAACTCAGAGAAGAGACAGAACGGGACATTGCAAGAGTGTGAGAAAATAAGTGATAATCAGAGAGCAAGGAATAGACAGACATAACAAACATGGGAGAAAGTGAAAGAGACAAATAGGCAAAGTGTTATAATCAAAATTTGATTGCACAGTGCTGCTCTGCTGTTTTACAAGCAACCAAAACGAGGATTTAACTGTAATAATGTGACTATTTGTTTATTTATATTAATGCTGAGCAGTATAATGACATTATACAGTATATCATGATCTTAAATTTCTGATGTTGTTATGTTTTGATATGGCTTAATGATTGTCTTTTCCTGATTTTAACACTGCATTACAGTAAAGTGATGTAATTATTATGCCTTCACGTCGGCAACAGCCATGGCATTATGAGGCATTATGTTTTTAAGGTTTTGCATCTGTCTGTCCTATTCTGGTGAATGCGATATAACACCTAGACAGAATTTCTTAATTAATTTTAAAAATATTAATACATTAAAAATAATAATAATAATAATAATAATAATAATAATAGTAAAATCAATAAAACCAAACAGTAAAATTGATAAAAAAAACAAGTCTAAAGTAGTGAGTTTTTAAAAGTGACTTGAAAGAAGACTATGTATCATAGTATAAGACTATAAGACTACGTATGTAATAGCCTAACTGATCGTTCCACAAATGAGGGGCTCAAACAGCAATGACTGGGTCACCTTTAGTTGGGTTGAGCGATGAAAGCCCTCCAATATTAACAATATTGAGGTATTTGTTAAAAACTGATGTGGTATTTGATTTTGTCCACATGCCCCAGCTGTTGTTATCTCGCAAGAACAAATATATTAAAGATGTCAATGAAAAATTATCACATTTGACTCTTTGTATCTTCCCATGCTGTATTCATCAGGTGTTGGTGTGACATAACTCCATCCCATCAACTCACCTTTTCATCTGTCTCTCTTTGTGAGGCCCGGGCTCTGGCACAACCCTTGGTGTTGTGATTAGCTTAATTAGCCATAACTCACAAACAGCCATTCATACGGGCTGACAGATGACACAGTCATTTAGCTGAATGAATGGCCTGCCTGCTGGCAGCGGGCGAGGGCGCATCCGTTGGCTGATGGCCTGCACACGGCAGCTGAGTTGAGGCTAGTTATCAGTAGATCGCCCAGGAAAGCAAAATGGTAAGGTCATTGAGAGTGAAGAATAAAGTAAGCTGTTTGCATTCTTCGAAGAACTATTCCATCCAAACAAGATAAAATGAAAGATGAATTCCTGATAGCAGAGGCAGATGTGTAATGTACATGTGCGGGGCTGAAGGGAGAGCCTCGTGGAGACTTTGTGATGAAGTACATTAGCTTACATTCTCGAGTCTGAGTCTCTTTCATCAGCCCTTGAATGAAGAGCATTGCTCATTCCCCAAATACTGCAATGATTCATCTTTGCCATGAGCTAGAATGGGCTTTGTCTCAGTAATTAATTTAGCTCTCGGGACAGCAGTTGGAATGAGTCGTGTCTTCAAGGCCTAATTAAAAGAAGATTGTCAAACATATTCTAGGTCACACGGCTCAGAATCTCCAACCATTTAAAAAGGATTTTTAGGCACCGCCACCTTGTCCTTCGTGGACCATTTTGCTGGCTGATAGAGTGTGGGCTGCAGAGTGAAAAACAAATGGTTTTATTTGTTTTGTTGATTTCTTCAGGCACCACTTGAAAATTGAGACACTAGATGTTTTGTTTATTATCGGCTGCTTGAGTCAATAACTCAATCCACCAATGGCCTTGCATGTCTTTGTGTCTGTGTGAGGATGGTTTATTTGAAATCGCTCAGAAATTTCATGATTCTGTTTTGTGGAAAATAGCCGCACAATTAACTTCCGACACTCACCCGAATGAGAATGTAACTGTGCATGAATACTTTGGGTTTAGGATCAGTTTCTCTGAAATAACACACAAATTGAGGGTGGAAACACAGATATTGGCACCGCATTCATCATAACACATCAGCTGGAGTACTCATTTTATTGAACCAGTCAGACCGACAGACTGACGGGCAGGAAGTGTCTATCTTATCTGCCCTCATAATGAGAATCAATGACTTTAGTTACAGGCACAGAATGGCTCTAACAGTACACACACTTGCACACACACACGCACAGGTTCTGAACAATTAAGCGTGAGCTGTCGGGCTTAGTGCCTGGGTCCATTGTAAGCGCTCTAAACCTGTTAGACTGTGACAGACCATTAAAAGGCTGCCAAGGCTTCCTTAATTTGCTTCAACAGTGCACACTGAGGCAGAGTGACTGAGTGTCGTAAGTGTGTCTCTGTATATGAATGTGCATTTACATCTTATGACACTCCTTAGCTGAACAACCCCATTCCCTCTTTCTGTGACCATCGCCGCCGCCACAGCAACACTCACACACATGCACAGTTTTACAGTACTGTATCAACGCCATCAAATTACTGCAATATAGGGTTTGCCTCATTTTATTTTGGACTTATCCTATAATGGCCAATTTATGTTTATTTAGGCAAATGCATCAAACCATTAAGACTCCTGCCAACACTAATGTGTTTTCTGAGTCAGTATATTCTGTAAATTGTTAGGAGCACAATGTAAACAACAGTAATTATCTTTGCATTGGAAGGCATTGCTACAGTAATTTGAAGCCTGTATCCCCAGTGCTTGTCAGTTTATATATTGTTAATATATCCATTACTATTATGCAGTGTTGTTAAACACAGAGACCTCACATTTGTCATCGATATAGATGTTTTCCAGACTTTTTAAAGAAATGTTTATCCGTTTTTTTGGTCTACACCTGTCCTGACTGGCGGTGCCAGTGAAATCTGGTAAAAAAAAACTGTCAGTGGAAGTGGAAATAACAGAACATGTTTTCACACCATGTTTGTGCTTTCACGCATTTGAAATCAGCAGCATAAGCCCAGTGGATCACACTTTTTTAAGTGGTTTATTCTCCAGTTTTTTGCAATGTTTGGTTCAAATATCCAGAAAACATTCAACTGCCACCTTGGCTGTCATGCAGATACACAAAGTCACATATTTTAACTGAGGCAATATGAGCAACTACAAATGTAAGGGTGGGTTCACACTGGCCTTGTTTAGTTCTGCTGAACCGAAACCTAGTACCTCCTTGGTGCGGCTTCTTTGGGTTGGTGTGGAGGCTGAATTTTTGTACGGACCAAAGAACCGCTCTCTGCTCTTGGACCACCATGAAGCAAACTCAGGAGCAGTTGAGTTTTGGTGTGAACACCACTCAAACCAATCACTGAAGTATAACATTGTATGTGTCGCTTCATTGGTTAAAAAATGTTTCCTCCTCCTGTTTTGGTGACCAGGTGAACTAGTAACATGTTTGCTACCAAAATGTAAGTTGACAGGGGACAAACCTGGACTCACGACATTCACGTGCACGGAGCTCTAAAGTCTGCTGATATGTTCTCCTGATCAAAACCACCATGAAGAGAACTGATGATGTACCTTTTGAATTTTGCCTTTGTGAACCAAGGCAGTTTATTTTATTTCATTGCATGTTCGGCCATTTAAAACAATAGTTGTACTTCAAAATGTGCATGTCAGATACTTTCCGTGCATTTGGACCTTAAGACTCAGATCTTGGTTGTAAAAAACCTGAATATCCCTTTAAATGCAATTGTAACTGACTGGATTCTAACCAAATGTACATGGTCATGGTGACACAGCACTTTGTTTGCCAGTGCACCAGTCCAGCTCATAAGGAAAACTCCAGCATTTGACACTTGTGAATAAACGCTTTTTGGGCGGATGTTTCACCTAGCAGGCATTTCCTGTCGTGACCGGAGCTTGGCGTTCTCCACCATTAGGAATCAGAAGCCCTGGGCCACAGGATCCCGAGCGCCAGACCACAGGAATATCCAGAATCTGACAGGGCTTCCAAGCCTCCGCATGTTTCATTTCCTATTTCACAAGAGCGGGCGGTCCATGCAAATTCCTGGCTGCGGTATGCCACCAGTCTTCATTTAGCAGCGGTTCGTGGTTGATATTAGATGTTGGACACAATGGGAGATGTTAGGGGGTGGATTAGGAAGGGTGCTGGCAGATCTTAGAGGGATTTAAATGGGTGTCTTCTCTTGTTCAGATCATGTGGACTGTCATATTTACATGTCATTGCTGGCTCAGTGCCTTTTCTTGGCCATGTTTAATGGCAAATTCGGAGCATCTCATCTGTGAAATCGCTCTTCAGCAAATCAGTTTGCACCTGTTACTTTCTGTTCAGGTGATTAGTCAATGACAGGGCAAGGCAGGGGAACATAAATCACACATCCTGAGCTGTAGATGTGACCTTAATTCATAATGTTTCACTCTGATCATGCCCTGGTTTTCAGCTGCACATACAGACACCCACACACTCACACACATTGACATCCGTGCACAGATGGGTTTTCATATATGGCTGCCTGGGGCTGTAGTATTGGCTTTAAAAACACCCATAACATCTGTAAAGCATTACGGCTGATTATACTGGTCCTTCAGTGCAATCATGCAATATGGGCATGAGCGATGGCTGAACATGAACCGTATGGGAAAGAAAAAGATGATGAGACTTCTGCTGTTCTGATGAAGGCATGAGGCCCATGGCTACGTGCATACAGGAACACACCCTAACACATTAATTTGGCAACCTCAGACTTCATTATTTATGTATTGGTGAAGACCTTACATGAATTCCTAAGCCCTATAAAATCCTCACATGCTTCTTTTCAGGCTTACTGAGGTTCCAAGCAAAGGAACAAGAGGGTATGATTTAGATAATCCAGAAATAACAATAAAAACGACTTCTTTTTCAGTTTTGTCAAACTTCCATTGTATTGCAAGTGCATGCACTGGATGGTCTTTCTGGCTGTTTTATTATGCAAGAAAGGTTGAGTCTTTAAGCCATGATAGCCAAGTACAATCTGAAAACAGGGGCACTTAAGCAACAAACAAGACTTGGCTTGTAATTTAGTCTGCAGTTAAAGCTGTAGTTGGCTGTTTATTTTTGGTGTCATTGGGCAAGAATTCTATAACATTTCAGCATATTGTAATTCAAGTGTTCAGAGAGAAAACTAGACTTCTGCACCTCCTCCTGTTGGTTTTTTTTTAGGCTTTAGAAAATCTAGCCTGTGGCAGGAGACTTTGGACCGTTACAGGTCATTTCAGACAGAGGGCATTCTTATTGGCTGTTCTTCAAATGCAGACATGCATGCACGTCCTTTCAGATAGTGAAAGCCTGATTCAGTGGCAGAAAATCCTGCAACTTGTGGTAATTTTCCAGTCCTTCCTTTGCCTACAATGGCGTATAGTAGAAAACAGGTGTGTCAACATTTCTAAGATCCACATGGAGCTTCAGGCTCATTATGTTTGATGCCATGTTGGTTGTATTAATGAGTGGCAAAGAGGCATGATGACAAACAGTGGGGAATAACTTTCGATGAGGTACAGTGGAGTGTGTGTGTATGTGGTGGACTGGCCTCTTATCTTGCTGTTAGATACCTCTCCGCTGCCTCTGAAGCAGTGTGTGCTCTGCCCTGGGGCTGCAAAACACCGGAGGGGCGTCTTTGAGAAGACGAGTCATGGTGAGAGGGACCGGGGTCTTGGCGAGGTTCACACCATGGAGAGCGGAGAAAGGTTTCACAGGGCAACCAACTTCTTCTGCTGCTGTCTGAACTTTCGAGTTTGGTGGAAGTGGAGTGATATGAAGTGGAAGGTTTTGTATTGTGTATGTTCAGCTGCAAGTATGCACAACACTAGCAATCAGAAGTTTTGTTAATTACACCTTTTGTTTAACTGCTATAACTTTCAAAATGTTGGCTGCGAAAAAATATAAATAGACGGGATTTACCCCAATGTTTTCAGTTTTACATGATATCCCAAAATCTTATTAGCGAGTTACTGTGATCAACGTTCCTTCAGCCTCATCCTCAACCCAAAAAAGAAGGACCGTTGTCATCTCATATCTAAACAGTTTCACCAGGGTATAAACTCTCCTTATGTAGGTAAAAACACGGCCTTTCCACAAGCCAGACATCACGTGTGTCTCACTAGTGGTAAAGATCTAGAAAAAACATGTGATCTGTAATGAGCTTAGCAGCATCAGTAGTTTTTTTTTATGTTGTGGCTAAATCTTTCATCTTGTCATTGAAACAATACACCACTTTTTTGTCTCTGTGTGTGAATTTAAAAAAGGAAAACAGAAAATGCAGAAAATGTAATTACAAAAGAAAGAATGTCTGAATCCACGATTCTGTTACTGTGTCAGGTTTTGCCGCTGAGCTAAGCTGTGGGGGTATTTTTGATTTATTTAACAGCAGTGTCGCTTTTGAAAGTTCCACTTTGTGTTGTTTTGGCAGCAGAAACGCAGCGCTTGAACAAGTCTTGTTGGAGAAAAGAGCTTGATGGTTCACTTCTCTGTTTCCTCTGTGAAGCCACATGCTGAGACACATAAAGGAAAGGCACACATGTTATTGCACACTTTGTTACTGCTATAAAACAGAACAGTTTAATAGGACAAGGACCACAAAGCCTCTGGCCCGCAGTATTGACAAGTGTGAAAATTTTTCCGCTGCTCCCTCACCTGGTCTCGAAGTGTTATTTAATATTGTTACTTTTATTCTCTCCTCCACTAATTGTATTACACTCTATCTCTCCTCCCTCTAATAGTAAATAATTGTTTGTTGTGTGAAAGATAAAACCAGTGTATAAGACTCTCCCTCCATTGGTCCTCTACCAGCCTTGGTTGTGTGAAAGGTGGAAGGTTTGCTCGAGCTGGCTTTGCTCCATTTAGTTGGTACATTTTGATGACTTCAGTACGACTAATTATAGAGGCGCCGCCAAGGAGGCAATCTCAAAGTGCATCACCCTGAAAGTATTACACACTGATATCTAAATGTTACCCAGTGGAGTTGTACCATAATGTGAATGTTCTTAATCATCTACTATATGCTTTCTAGTACCACAGTGCCATCTGGCAGTGTTACACCACACAAATCCCATGATAATGTTCCAAAGAATGTACTGCATGTCAGAAGATATGCTACCCATTTTAAGTTGCCCTATAATGTATGTAAAGCGTGCCAAGTATGCTTAATGTTAGTTAGCTTGCGCTTTGGTGCCCATTAAGAGTGCAAGAATAAGATTGCATTTGTTCCAGCATTTAAAGTTAAAAAGACAAAAGACTTTAATCTCCCATGACCTAATTTCACTTCTGGCAGCTTAGAGAATGGTTTCATCAATGAGCTATTAAGGCATAAAGAGAAGTTTATTTTAAATTGAACTGACCAGCCATATTGATATGAAATAGCAGAGTAAACACAGGTTTTACCAATTATACTAATTAAGGTCCCGTTCTACTTTGGAAAACAATCAATGACGTTACAAAGCATTACTTACTTTAAGCTGCATAATAAAGGAACAATGCATAGATGTCCACTAAGGTGCAGTGGAAACAAGCTGTGAGCACAACACTGACATACTATCACCTTATAAGTTGACAGTTGCCTGTTAATACATCCAGCAGGCGTGGTGCAACATTCGAATTCTTCTTTCCATCAACATATTTTTATGTGCATTTTGAAGTACCACATTAAAAGAGGCTGATGGAAATAGCAAAATTTGATAAAACGTCCTCAATTTCACAAAAAAAGTTTTTACACTCACTTGAAGCGTATTTATCCATTTTCAAAAAAGAGTTAATGTGCTCTTATTACTTTGTAATGCATCCACGATCGCTCCACGTAGATCAGACTTTACTTTAATCACATTAATACATGAAACAAACTGAAATGTTTCCCTCTAATTATCTCATCTTTGTGCACCACTTTCTTTTGTAACGATATAATGATTTTCTGACTGGAGAATTGGCACCAGCTGCTGCTTATGATGAGCCAACTCTGCAACAGTAGCGGATTGAAATTTGAGATTTGGTTAAAAATGGTGATATTATAGTATGGAAACACAGCTAATTCACTGTTATTTTAGCTCAGTTTTTGCTCTCTTCCAACTCCTGAGGGTGATGCCTACCTCTTTAGCTGCAAAATGCTCCACTATGTTTACCAGCCTGTCTCTGACTGTCTGACCTGCCATTTGGTGCTGGGCAGGCACCGTATGGTGGGTTTATCAGAGCCTTTTCTCTGAAGAGAGCTACCTGCTGTGGCTGAAAATGACACAATGGGAGAGGTGAGAGTGAACCAAACAGTCATACTGCAGGCCAGAAAACCAAAACAACAAGTTTAAAGAAGCTGTAAAGCTCCGTAGAGCTCAGAGGAACTTAAATGTCAGGTGATAACAGCACGAGAAACCGCTTTGATCTGTTGTTGATATAGACTTATTGATAATTGCTGCTGTAAAGGTTAATTATCATTAGGAAAAAGCTGTTGCAGTAGTTGAGGGAGTTAACTGTAATCCTTAAATCTGCAAGCACATATAAATATTTTGGAAAATTAAGTAATTGCTATTTTCTTATGTATCTAGGCTTAAATGACAGAATTTCATGATATTTTTAAAAAAATATGACCTTTATTTTTAACTTTACACTGTATCTCCTGAGATACATATCCACTGAAGGTATGGATTTGATATTTTACCCTTTTTAAAATAGTTAATTTCCCAACTTTTAAAACATTTTATAAACAATTAATTAACTACTTTCCTTACTGTTTTTCTAGACAAAATTTTAAAAACGTTATTCACATATGTTTTATGCTGCTTTATTCTACCATTTTCCTGTGGTGACCCCTTTACCTCTGTCTTTCTTAAAGTGTAGAAACTGCTGACAATAAGTCACAAAAACACATTTACTCCAGTGAATTAATCAGTAGTACACATTTAAGAGTAAACTAAAGTGTAACCTATATTTCACACTTTTATGTTATTGATTATCTGTTGAGTATAGGTATATTTCTGATTATACCTGTTTTATCCTTTACCTGGGCAATGTATCCTCCAGGAGGCAACATCATCCTTAGAGATTCATCCTTAGAAGACTATTTTCTGAAACAAAATCCCCCCAAATTTTAATAAACATATAAAAATAACAACACCTGTCTTTGTCCACGTTCACCACCATCTTGGATTTTGATACAAATCATGAGTACTTTTTTTGAATGTTGTCATAAAGTCGAGTACTTACTCACCTTTCCTTCAGTGTTTTTCATGAAATAAAGTTCACCCACAGCCTGTCAAATGACTGTGTCCCCCAGGATACAGAAACCATTTAATGCAGCAGAAACATGTCTCAGTGGGTGACATGCCAGGTGGGTTGCCTGTCTGGTCAGGATCAACAGCCTCCACCTTTTTCAACGTTTTAACCAAAAGCAAAACAAAAAACAAAAACGATCAGAATGACAATTATGAACAGAGCAAAGTTTCACCACTTGCTGTTCTACGCCTCTGTGTGTTTTCTGTTATGTTAAAACAAATGCATGAGCAAAATGTCTTGTCTATTAATTCAGTGTTATTTTGTCCTGAAGCTTGTCTCTTCAGTTCTCTCTCTCTGTTTTCTTTGTCTCCTGGGCTTCATGCTTTGCATGCAGAGGATGAGACACCGGGGGAGGTTAAGAGAGGAGCTGGAATGGAGTTCTGCTCCATTTACCACCCTGAAATATTCCTCTTAGAACGACACACTCTGTTTTCTCTCTCTCCTTACTCTCGGCACTGTTTCTCACTCTGCCTGTCCCCTCCCTCTCACTTCTCATCTCTGCGTGACATGTGGTCATTTCACTTCATTCCAGGATGGCTTAGCAGTGCTTTAAAACATTGCTGCTGTCCTCCCATCCCATCCTGCTCAATTGCAGGCAGCATTGAGCTTCATAGGCCTGTACGGATCTGTTCCTGCCAGCTATAACTCACCATTTCCCAATCTCCAGTCTCTATCTGCTGTGGGCAGAACCTTCAGCACCTTTCTCTATTGCTTCACTATTTTACTCTTCTACCTGCATGCCTCCGACACGCTTGCCCATTCACACAACTTACCCCCCACACACACACTCAAACTAGGGCTGCACAATTGCAATTATTCTGACAGATATTGCGATTGGGATATGATTTACGATTAGTGGGAATGATCATTTTTGCAGCACAATTTTCTCTTTCACTGAAAAGAACTGCTAGAATTATGATGGTGTGACATTTGTTGGGGCGTGAACCAAACAAACATCTTACATCTGGAGAAGAAGATTTGTAGGCCAGGACATCTCTGCAGCACTACAGTACTTCATTATCTTGCTGTTTTGTTGCACATTTTACCTTTCTCCAGAAGTTGCACATTCTGCAATTTGGATATTGCGCTTGGCCATATTGCATTTTCAGTAATATTTATATTAAATATGCAGCCCTAACTCACACATGTATACACAAGCTGTCAGGTAAACAAGCATCTTCTCATTTATGTATAATTTATGCCCAGGATTTTCTGTGTAAAACTGTCAAACGCTTACATACTGTATCTTCCTACTTTTCAATGCATAAGCGCTCTCAAAACAGAAAAAAAAAGTAGCACACAGTAGCACTGACAAGAATGAATGATTTTGCACTTAGATCTATTTAGGGCATTAACACAATGAATAAAACAAAATGCACATGATACACTCTGAGTGCTGTGATGAAGCTTTGATAGACCTCTTTTTATTTCTCTGCTGTGGCACTTCTGAGTCATTTTTGCCTTTTTCTGTGTGGTTTGCTGCCTTCTTCATATTCTAAACAATGTGGATTTTGAATATTTTGGCTTAGCACATCCACACGGGAAATATCTATTGTTTAAACTCACACTCTCTCTGCTTGTGCAGCACTTAATTCCTTATTATGCAGAGATTTTCTTGGCACCATCTCTCTCTCATCTACATGAATGTAGCTATACGCTGTCCTTGGCAGTGGGAGTTGAGCTGGTTCACAAAAGGACATGGCTGGCTCTCAGTTGCAGTTTATATGTTATATTAAGGTTAGCATGAGGCCACACAGGAAGTCTGATCTCGGAGCTCCGCTGAAGTGTTTTCACCTTTGGTGTCAGAATAACCTTGACCCTCCTGTGATCTCCAAGTTTCCTCAGAGACATTTTGCTTTACTTACTATTTTCTCTCAGAGAAAAATAGAGACACGCAGCACACTCACCAGCACACACACAGAACTACCACAGCTGAAGAACACCTAACTTTAAAGCTCCAGTGTGTAAGGAATTTATTGGCAGTATATGGCAGAAATTGAATATAACATTCATAAAGATTTTTTATTATCGTTTAATCACCTGAAAATAAGAATCATGTCAAACGTTACCTCAGAATGAGCCCTTTATATCCACAGAGAACACGGGTCCTCTTCCATGGAGGCCTTCATGTTGCTACATCATGTTTCTGTCATTAATATATAGTATATAGATGGACAACATGAGAGTTCTCCAAAAGTAGAACCATAACATTTTGATCACCACCTGGTCGCCGGCTGCAGTACAGGTCATAAATCCAGCCCACTCTATGTTAACAGAGGGGATATAGACCGAACTAAAATATCAAAGTACACGTCAAATACATTTTTTTCCAAAGATAGTTTCTGTCATTTTAGGTAGTTATTTTCACACCCAAATGTTAATTTTCCATCACCAATGCAGCAACGCAGCACTAGTATCTGTAAGATGCAACATCCATCTTTATTTGTGGTTTACATTTCCTACTTGAGCTGCCTCTGACTAAATATTTTCCCAAGTCGGCCAGTAGTTCTTTCAAACCATTAGTCGAGAAGTTGTCACACATTAATGTATTAATTTAATTACTTAAATATATACTTGTGGGGCACAAAACTAGCCGCCTGTTAAATGCTAATGGCTAAAGTGGTAATGGTTCTGAATGTGTTGGACCAACCAGCAAGGAGACTGAACATTTTGTTAATTTATGTCAACCTCACACAAGTCTCATTGTCTTGTTGGGATTAAATAACGTCCAAATTCACAAAAACAAATACTTGCAGACTTATCAACATGATGGATGACGTACATTTACAGATTAACTCGCTACAAACTCGCTACTCAGCTGCTTCACATATCTACTGAACCTGCTGCATCTTCATTGTCCCTGGAGACAGAGCCACTGTAAATCACCTCAGTGTTGTGTTCCCAGTTGTCAGTCTGGTTGCTGCAGGTCTTGGAGGCTGTTGGTCCTAGTCTTAAAGGATGTGTAACTGAGGTATCTAGCTAATGGCAGCTACAGCACAGTTAGTGGCAGTGAAAGATTCCTAAGAGAAAAGGTCTATGTTGCAACAATTAGTAATTAATGCAACAAACTAACGAAAACTTGGTTGACTAAGACTCTTGTCACCTAATACCAAGTTTCCACAAAGGCACAGAACAGACAAACCAAACACTGGCTTGTTTTTTGCAAATTTCACGGCCAAGTTTTCCCCACACGCTTGGGAGGCAAAGATCAGATGAGGTGTTTGCAATCTGCAAGCTCACCACCAGATGCCACTAAATCCTACGCACTGGACCTTAAAATGTACTTTCACAACCCCGAACACAGCCAAAATGCTGCTACGCACAGCTGCACACTTGCACACTTGCATCCACACACATGTAAAATCCATCCTGGCTGTGGGCCTCTTTTCCCAGAACTAAATCATTTGTAACAGCTCTGATCTTTTCTCAGAATCACGTTAATCAGGAAATGAGTCGGTCAGTATGACTTGTATATACATTTCACATTTGGAGTCGAGTTCTAGTAAGTGTACGCAATTGACTCTTTTAGGTCTATTGCCTGTCCCTGGTTGGGTGTAGTAAGAGGTGCTGTGACTCATTTTTACTCATGCACGTCTGGTCTCATATTTCCTCCCCATTAGGCCTGCATTGCTCTCCTCTGTGTTGTGATAGAGTCTAATGACTCACTGGAAATCTGCCTGGTGTTTATCAAATGTCTCAGTGCAGGGCCGGTGGTCCGGAGTCAGTCCGCCCTTTTTACATTATAATGACGTATTAGATAAACAGCCAAAAGCAGGTGATGAGACCATCGTATAGAAAGAAATATAAAGAGGAGCACTCTGCAATCATATCTTGACGATATCACTCTGCTCTTTGCGCTGTGGAAAATTATACTCTCAGAGGGGGAATGTGTTGAATTACCTCAGGCTGTCATCCGTTAGTGCACTGATAAGAATGTATTAAGAAATTGTGTGTGTCAGAGATGTGGTGAACTTACACATATAATGTTAAAATATCTGTTCGCGGAGTTTAGAAATGAGGCAGGTGGGAGCAGCAAGTACATCATTCAGTGTGTATACTTCCTATATTTCTGGTCAGCTTCTCAGATAACAATGTTTCAGGAGGAATGCTTGAATGGATGCCAGTCTCAATTTGTCCAAGCTCGACTATTTACAAACACAAACATAAAGCCTAAACATGGACAGTAGAATACGTAGACGGAGCTGCCATGACGTCAACCAGTTGGTTTTTGGACCACTGTTTTGAAGCCTTGAGTTTGGCATTGTGAAGGTCGCCTTCTTGTTTTTTTGTTTTTTTTTTAAATTTTTTTTTATATCAGAGCATGTACGGTACCTACAAGAGTGTGGATGTACTGCAACAAAGATTGTAGTAGGATTTGGCTCGTCTGTTGACCAGGAAATAATGGGGCCCTGCTTGGTTGCAGTTAAGTGAGAAATAAGCAGTGTAGTAACCAAATCTTTCTGTAACCATACCCAAGTGTTTTTTCTCCCCTAAACCTACCCAGATCTTGACCACAGTGTTGTTACATTATAAAACATGATTAGTTTGTACAACATGCAAAATGAAGAAACAATGCATACAAATCTCGCAAGAGTTTGGTAAATCTTGGGTTCCCTTCTAGACATGACCAAGCCACCTGGTCGATATCTTTCTCATATTACAACTAACCAGTCCACTAAAATATGTTTCTGAAAACATTTTAAGCGAGAAATAGGCAAAGTAGTAACAGAATCTTGATCCATATTTGGTTGACACTGCCTAGTTTGACAGTTTGAGCAGACGTACGAGAGGCTTTGTCAGAAACCTGAAACACAGTCCAGTCTTACTTGTATTGCCGCTAAACAGTACACTAAATTTTGTTTCTGGAAATATTTTATGTGAGAAATAAGCAGTTACAGAATTTTGAACCATATTTGATCAGCACTGTCTAGCTTCACAGATGAATCTGAGTTCCACGATTCCTGTGTGCTGCACTGGATGGAGTCACTGAGAATGATTTGCTAATCACACTGTAAGACCACCCTAAAGAATACCTTGTGTTATCATCTCGTTTACTCTGAATCACTTTAAAAAACCATCACTTAAAAAAAGAACACCATCCTGTATCTGAGAAAACTTTTATCCATCGATTGAGACCATAAACTCATTAGGAGACTGCTTACTGAAGGTCATAAATGAAAGGAGAAGTAGGGTAATTTTCTCATAAGACTTCATACAGTCTGACTTCTTTTTGCAACCAGGAGAGCCTCCCTCTGCTGGCCATTGGAAATAATGCAAGTTTAAGGCACTTTAGCATTGGCTTCACTTTTCAGACTTGGGCGTTTATATGTCAAAGCAACACAATTCGGGGAAGCTGCGCATGTGTTTAGGGCTTCCAGGGCTTGGTCGCCAATGCATATATGAAACAAGAAACTGAGCAGTCAGCTGCCAGACTAAAGACAAATTGTGCGGGCCCACCTATTTTCTCTGTGCTCCGGCTCCAAATCCAGCACTCTTCACTTGACCGGCTCACTCTCCTTGGTCTGTCACCACTTTTCATTTGAGCTCCATTGACAATTCCTTTTGTAAACATAAAACACATGGACGATACTTAGAAACAAAACTTTGCATGGAAAAGGGGAAACTTCTCTTCCCTTCGGAGTCCCACACCTGTTCCCCATCGTCGCACTTAATTTCTTTGACACACCCCTTTCATACTAACACCTGCTGTGTGACTAGATAAGCCCACCCCCTATCTTTACCGCCATGCAGGACAGCCAATCGGGAACCAGTGTGTCGTGACACTCCACTTACTCTACCGTCTACTGGCCTGCGTTTATTTCCAGATTATGTTTCTGATTGAAGCGACACCATGATTTGAATTAAAGACTGCTTTTCTTTGCAAATGTAATTTGTCTTTGACTTGTTGAATTCAGATGTTGTTAATCACATAATCAAGTTATAATCACACCATGGGAATGAGCTGCAGGAAACAGTGTTCAGACAAAATGAAACTGTAGAACCACATCAGAGGTTATCCATCCTCTTTTCTGTCTGTGGTTTGTGCTGCTTTTCTTTTCAATTTGAGTAAACATGCCAAAATCTGTGGTTTTCTTGTAGGCCTCATACGCTGAATATTTGAAGTTATTAAATTATCTCCTCCTTTTTTTTTGCAGTTGGACTTGAATTTGGCATCGACGTCTTAACATGCCTTCAAGTTTGGCTAAATTAGATTTGCTTTAATGAAAGAAGAAAAAAGTTGCTTTTTATAGCGACAGTACAGTTTCATACAAACTTCATCATCTGTACTGAGTGCTCAGTGATCTTCTGTGGTACGATGAATCAAGCAACATCTGTTTATCAGTCTGTCCCTAATTGGAGTAATCATAAACATTCAGTTATGTTCTCTCAGATTATTGTAAACTATAGTCAGAGGAGCTCTGCTGTTATCCATAATACAAGCACAGTTTTAGATGCTAAGATCTGTGTTGCAACAGCATATGCACATCGACCATGTCATATTTGGACTAGTAAGATCATCTTTCACTTGATCATGAACAGAACCCCCTGGGGAAGCTGGTTAGTCATGCTACATCAGTAGGTTTGCATAAAACATGTAAGATGATCCTCTGGTGCTCGGGTATCTCCCAGTAGAACCGCTGCCAAAAGCAAAAGGGTTTTTCCAGGAATACCAGGCCCTGCTGTTCCCTAACTCCACTTCCCTCCTCTTCCCCTGTGCCTCCATTCTTCCAGCCCTCCTCCTCCTCCTGTCCCACCTCGCCTCCCCTGGCACTGCGCCAGCCTTCCCTCGAATTCCACGCATCTGGTCATTTCTGGGAAACACCCATGACAGAATTGTCCAGCCCACAGGAAACAAAGCCTCTTGGTTTCTGCAGCAGCTTGAGGAAAGCCAGTAGTCGCCTTCGGAGAAGGGTCGGGCAGTAGGGCAAAGTAGCTCTAGACTTTCTAGGAATTCGTTTTGGATGGGAACATCATGTATATGTGTGCTGTTTTTGTGTTTAGAGGAGAACATTAAGCTTTTTTTGTTCTTCCATTTATGTCTTCATCTCTCATTCTTTCTCTCTTTTGAATAGAGATTCAGGACATTAGCAGAATAACTGGTGTTGTCAGAGCAGTCAATGAACAAAAGGGCAGCTCTTTCAGGACACTAATATTTCCGCGGATGTTCATATAATCGAAATATCTTACAAAAAAGCTCAATTTAACTGCTGTGCAAACTTGCTCTGGTTCTGACCGGAGGCCACGCTGTGATCATGCTGAAGTTTTCTTTTACTAGACTTGTCTGATTCTTTGGAGGGGAATTGTAACTATTTAACACCTTCAGGGGCACGATGCACCCTCTGTCTTCCTCTTTCTCTATTTTAAAGTGTTGTGAATGAGTCACTCATGCTCTCAATTTAGAAAATGAATCAGCGAGCATCAGAGGAAGACCTCAGAACAGAGGAGCAGCAGATGGCTTTGGCTTTGTTTTATGAAAATGTTGGACAGGGCACGCTGCACAGTATTAGTAAATATTTCTTAGTGTAGGTGTTCAAATGTTTGAAAGAGCAGAGAGGCACTCTTTTAGGTTTATCTTGACAAATCGGCTTGTAAATCAGATCACTCCTTGTTCTCAGAATGTTCTTTGAACTAGTCTGGCACTTACTGTGCTGTTCTCAGTGGCAAGCCCCAGTGCACATTAGTGCACAAAGCAGGTTGAAATAAAAAGCAAATCTTGGTGGAAACCACTTCAAACCTACCTGCTTCTATCATTTAAAAATCTGTGTATTTTGTTGTGAAAATTTGTGAAAAATCCAAAATAAAATTAGCCAGTCATGACCTCGTCATGTGCAAAAAAATGTCATGAATTTTATTTTGAAATGAATGTTTCACATATGTAAATACAGTTGCAAAACAAGAACAATATAGCAGTTGGTAGCAGTCTTTTTATGAAATAAAATAAAGATAATAAAATAACTAACCATATTCAAACCATCCATCCATCTTCAACTGCTTATCTGAAATCGGGTCGCGGAGGTAGCAGTTCCAGCAGGGGACCCCAGACATCCCTTTCCCCGGCTACATTAAACAGCCTTGACTGGAGGATCCCGAGGCATGACCAGGCCAGGGTGGAGATATAATCACTCCACCTAGTCCTCGATCTGCCCCGCGGCCTCTTCCCAGCTGGACGTGCCTGGAACACCTCCCTAGGGAGGCATCCTTACGAGATGCCTGAACCACCCAAACTGGCTCTTTTCTATGCAAAGGAGCAGCATACATAAACATATACAAACCTAAATTCCCCAAAAGTTGGGAGGCTGTTTAAAACGTTAAATAAAAACAGAACGCAATGTGCAAATCCTTTTTGACTTTTATTCTCTTGAATATGTTACAAACACAATGTACTTAACGTTCAAACTGATAAAGTTGATTGGTTCTTTGTAAATATACGTTCATTCTGAGTTTGATGCCAGAAATACGTTCCGAAAAAGTTGGGTCAGGGGAAAGTTGTGGAATCCTCAAAAAACTCCTGTTTGGAACATTCCAACAGGTTAACTGGTAACAAGTTCAAGCCGTTCACTAGCAAGGATGGGGTGAAGTTCACCACTTTGTGAAGAACTGCATGGGAAAATATATATATGTGTATTTCTATGTATATGTTGGGCCTCTCCTGCAGTATACGCCAACTATCACACCACAGATTTGACTCTGCAGTGACCAGATATTGCATCAGTATTAATAATACAAGATCAGAGAGATACTCACTCACCCTTTCTCTATTTCCATGAAATAGTTGGCTGCATATCACCTCTCTGTGACGTCAGTCCCGCTGATTCAGACCAGAGCACTTGCATCACTACCAGAGCAAAACACTCACATCCAGTCTTCAAGGTCTGCTTCCACAGAACAAGACACAGCGCCGACATTTATTTATTTAAACGCAGCGTACGTAACTCCTCTCCAGTCACATTTCTTGAAAGTGGCTTTATAAACTAACCTTCGCCAACTTGTGGGTAGAGGCTGAAAGTTCATGTCAGTTGGTTCTCAAGGTGGTTTCCAGTGTTGTCTGTCGGGCCACAGGTCAAGTTCTTCAGTTTCAAGAGTCAAGTCTCAATTCTCGCCTCTTAATTCTTAATGGTTGGACCCATGAATATTAATGGTTTAGCTGACCAGTGTCTGTGAAATAGTACTCTCCTGTGTTTCCATTCTGTGTAGACTAATTTGAATGAACCTGAGAAAAAGTTAGTCAGGTTGCAGTCATAAATAGTGGCAATTTATTTGATTAGAAATGTGGGTTTGGGTTAGGGCTGCAAGTAACAATTATTTTCTCTCTTATTTGATTAATCATTTGTCTTAAACATGTTAGAAAATAGTAGGGATGCAACAATACCAAAAACTCAAGAGTGGATATCCCATCGTAAAAAGACAAATATACGATATTTATTTATATTTATAGTCCTATTATAAAATTAAAATAATAAAATAAAATAATTAACCATGCCATATCATGGCAGATATCATCAAACTTCAGTGCAGTATTGAGACATTTTTTAATTGTGATATTGTGATATTCTGTATGGTTACAGGCTTAGGAAAATGCCTGTTGATGTTGATGAACTTGTTTGCATTTGTGACCAACAATCTGAAACAAAAACATTTAGTTAGCTATCATATGTGACAAGGAAAAGCACTAAATTGTCACATTTGAGAAGCTGGAACCACCTGTATTTTTGCTTGAAAAACAATTGATCAGTTATCAAAATAGTTTTCTGTTGATTGAATATTTTCACAATCAATCAATAAAGTCCAAAATTACGTCTTTAAATTGTTTCTCTTGTCCAACCAACAGTCCAAAATCCAAAGACTCTTTGTTTACCATCATAAACGACAAAGAAAAGCAGCAAGTCTTTACTTTTAAGAAGCTGGAACCAGCAAATGTTTGATATTTTTACTTGAAAAATGACTGAAGCACTTAATTAATTTTGATTTAATTTTCTTACGATCAACTAATCTATTAATCCATGAATAATCACAGCTCTACTTTGGGTAAAATTGGAACTTAAAACATCAAGTATACCATCTGAACATAGTACAGTGCAAACACACTCTTTATTACTTTTTTTTTTTTTTTACCACTGTGATGAATTCTTGTGCATAATAAGCAGCTCATTTGCATTTTTTCTCCATATTTGTACTCACCTTTTATTTGCACAGGCATAATTTGCAGCAGAAAAAATGACTTCTGGTCACATGTGGACAACATCTGGGTGAAAATCACTTGAAACTGATCTAAACTCTGCTTGACTCCTTTAAAAACTTCAGTATTTCTAAGTGAAAACCGAAAATGATGAGCCTTATCTATGAAATACAGAGACGACTTCACGTGGCTGCTCAGTGGACACACTGTGTTATAAAGACACATGAATCTTTTCTGCCTCTGTGCCTCCTTCAGGCTTCGTCTCCCAATCTGTCGTACCTTATTTTCTCTCTGTATCTCTCTTCTATTACTCTCTCCATTGGCCTTTGTCCGTCTTACTGCCTTTGTTCTCTACTTTCCCCAGATGTTTATGTGTCTGGTTGATCCAGAGGCTGTTAATCTGGTAATCCACAATCGATATCAGCCTCATCTCTTTCCTACAGATAAAAATGGCCTATCTGATAAGTATATTTTCCTTTGTATGTCTGTAAAAGGCTGCCCTCTCCCACCGAGCTTTGTTTTGGTCCCTGGGATTCTTCTGCTGGTATTGATTCAGTCTGTCCACATGCACTGGGCCGTTTTAGACACATAGCTCTGATGAAAATATGTGGCTTTTGCACGACAAACTCTCATTCTTGTAAATAATCCGTATTACAAAATTTCTTTGTAATACATTTTTATGCAACAAACATAACTAAGAGGTGAAGAAAGAGTATTTTCTACAGCTGAACTCGCTTATCTTGAGTGTTGCACTAGAAATATGTAATTAGGTTATTACGTTTTGAGAAGGAGACATCAGCCTCATGGGTTTTTTGTGTAATGCTCTCATGTGTAACAGACAAAGCAAAAAAAAAACAAAAAAAACCTAAACTCATCAAGTTCCCGGGTCTATTTTCAGACGTGGAAATTGCCAAAGTATAATTGTTTTCAGTCCAGTAATTTCTTGGTGTGGTCTTCGTCTGCGGTTTTCAAGCAGGACTCATGTCAGGTAATTTAAATGAAAACTAAGTTGATTTGCTAATTGAGTGAAAACCGAGGCTCCTGAACTCGTGGCCTCAGAGTCACTGAGACACTGACGAGGACTTGAGGTTACTTCCTCTACGTGCCTGAGACTGTGTATGGATACATGTGTTTGATCTTGTTTGCAGATGTGTGAGTATATCCGTGGTTACTTGTGATCAGGCAAACACTCACCGACAGGACATTGTTGTCATATTTTTGGTCACAGTCATGGTCAAACAAAAAAGATTATTTCATCTGGTGTCATCTTTTGATGTTACTCAAAAAAAAAAAGTTTTCCCTTCTCTTCCTCAGTTAATTCCTGGAGTTTGTTGTTCACATGTTTGTTTGTTATTATAGCTCTTAAGCGTGAGAACTGACTTCCTGTTTGTTGACCCCAAGCCACAGTCAGTCGTCTTACACCAAAACTTAACGACTATCAGAGCTGCAACTAATGATTATTTTCGTTTTTGATTCATCTGTTAATAATTTTCTCGACTAATTAATTCATTTTTGGACCATAAATTGTCAGATCATGATGAAAAATGTTGATCACGCTTTCCCAAAATCCAAAGCAGCATTGTCAAATGTCCTGTTTTGTCCTCAACCCAAAGACATTCAGTTTACGTATAGACATATAGAGGACTCAAGAAACCAGAAAATACTCTCATTTTAGCAGCTGGGATCATAGAATCTAATTTTAGAACACAGTTTAAGTTGTTGTGTAACCTCCTGGTCACGAGCAGCATCCACAACAACCAAGCCTCTTATGATGGTACACAATCGTACAATCTAAATTCTGGGCATGAAGATTATAAGATAAGATGTTCTTAAGGAAATAAATATGTTAAGTCTCAATAATTTGATCAAATTCGCTCATCTTAAACTCATTAATAAATGCCTACATAATCAGGCTCCTCCGGTGCTCAGTGACCTTGTGGTTCCACTCAGAGCCTGAAGCTCAGTAACACGTGGAGCATCCAAAGGAAATTATAAGGTGCCCTTATGTAAATCTTCACTGGGACAAACAGCCTTTTCTGTTCAGGGAGTCAGTATGTGGAATTCCTCACCTGCAGAACTCACTGGGTTCTGATTTGGATCATTGTAAACTCATATTGAGGCGGTTTTTGAAGAGGGATCAGTCTTGTACTAATGAACAATGTGGTGCTTCTTGTATTATGGTGTTATAGTTGTGCATTGTTCTGTCTGTCTTGTTGGGTTCTGAGTTTTGTGTTCTTATTGTATGTTTTTATTGTACTGTCTCTTGTGTGTTTGTTGCTGAGTTTTATTTATTTTAATAGCACACACACACACACACAAATAAATAAAATAAAATAAAATAAAATAAAGTAATTACAAATTGACGTTTAAAAAAATGCTGGATTTATTAGTTGACAGCTAATCGATTCATCAACTAATTGTTGCAGCTCTAAAGACTATCGTGCTCTAATTCATGCTTTTTACAGTAATTTACAGTAATTTTTTTCCAGTCATTTTTGTACAAAAAGAAGGTGCGAGATGGTGAGAGAAAAATGCAAGAACGTGGTCTACAGACAACAGTTTCATGCAGACATATTCAATTGGCGGCCTTTTGATCATTGGGAAAACAAACATCATTGTGATTTCATTTAAATAACCTGCTAACATTCTAAATTTATGTGTTTACGTTGTTTAGAAGATCATCATTTTATTAGGCTGCCAATTAGCCCATCCGTTGGTTATGTCTGTTGTTTAGCGCAGAGATACTAATACTAATATGTTGAAAGGTTTTAACTCGGCTGTTTGAGCAGAGAGACTTATTGAGAATTGAGGAGAACTTAATGAAAAAAAGATGTTAAATGCAACGTTTTGTCCATTAAAACAACAAGCTACTTCTAAACTAGGGTTACAAAAGTGCTTTGTTTTTTTCTGTTCTTCTGTACATAGTTTTTTTCTTTAAAAATTGTGGAAACTAATTAAGTAGGGAAATGAATAGAAAAGGTGCATATTTTTACACTTTTAAATTCCTAACTTTACAGGTAAGACAAAGGTAATGTTGGTACTTTACTTTTCAAATCTGGCCCCTCTTAAAAAGTAATTTAATAGGCCTGCTTTGAGGAAATACATTAGAAATTGCCTTAACATATAGACACAGTTTCTAAGGAGTTTCATACTGAAAGTGTTTTATTCAGTTTTTCTGTTTTGGAGATGAAATGAGTTTGTTAAGTGTTTGTTTGAGGACACAGTCAGTGTGTTCCAGGCGGTAGCTCCATATGCAGCCAGTAGGGGGAATCGACTGCTCACGCTGACGCCATCCCCCCTCTCGTCTCTCCTCTCTCCAGTCCTCTCCTCCTCTTCTCTTCCCTGCGTTCTCCCAGGTTGTGGAAACGCTGCAGCCCGCTGGTCTGTGTCTGGGTCCCTCTAACGCACAGAGCTGCTCTCAAGACCCTCCTACCGGCTGGGGCTGAGGGAAGGAGGAGGCAGTCTACTCTGCTCTGCTCGCAGCCCTCGGACGAGCCCCCCTTTTACCGCCCTGTCAGTGTGGAGGAGAAGGAAGGAGAGAGACAGAGAGAGCGCACGCAAGAGAGGAAGAGAGAGAGCAACTGTGTGACAGAGGGAAAGAGAACAAGGCAGGCTGCTTAGAGGAGCGACAGAGAGAGCCAAGGACGGAATAAGGAACACATTTTACAAGAGCAGGAAGAGGGAGGATCGCAGGCAAGACGAGGGACTCCTTCTCTACTGGGCACCTGGGACACAGTTTTTTTTCTCACTCGAGCTGGAACCCAGTGGATTGACTAACCATCCGGTGGATTTTTCTAATAAACGCTCGTGCCACATCATTCAGAAATTGGGATCATTTCCCTTCTGCTGGCTTCAGTGCTCGACTCTCGTGTTGTGATTCTGCTCTGTGCACAAAGTGCATCTGTCGGCAAGCGGTGCTGAAGATATCTCCCCTCTGTCAAACAGGACAGCACGCAGCCAGTGTCGGCTCAGACTACAGAGGAGAGATAGAGGGAGTGTGTGTGTGTAAGAGAGTCAGATCCACAGTGTGTTTGAGAGGGAGGCAGATTAGACTGGAGTGAAACAGCTTAAACAGAGAAGTGAACCTACACGTCCTCTCCCGTTTTTCCTCGCCATCCCTTTCCTCCTCCTCTCCTCCTCCTCTTCCTCTCCCGTTTTCCAATATTCCACAGGAGCTACTGCCACCTGCACCTCTTCTTCTCTTTTCCTCTTCTTCCTCTACCTCACCCTTATAACGCGTTACTATCCGATACCAGCCGCCCCTGACGGACACTCTTGTTTCTAGCACTTGTGGAAATATTTCCATCGATCTGGCAAGAAGAGACTGAGTGAGCATCCAGACCCTTTTTCCCTGGAGGACCGCTTAGCGACACAGCGGTGCTGACAGCAAAGACAGGAATCACACACAGCTCCTCCGCTGCCTCTATCCCGTCGCTAGCTACTTGGCAGCTCCCGCCCCCGTGTCACCATTCCCTGCCTCAGTGCTAAGGATTCCAGCTACATGGGCAAGCGATTGGAGCAGCAGCCAATGTACCCTCAGTACACCTACTACTACCCCCACTATCTCCAGACCAAGGTACGCTCACTCCTCTGCTCTTCTTGCATTCCTCAAGCATCTACTCCTCTTGTCCTGCCCCCCTCCCTCCTTCCTCACCCTCCACCTCCTCCCCTCCTTTCACCACCACCCCCCCACCCCCCCAAATCCCTGAGTGGAGATGGGATGTGATGGATAGCTGGCCTTGGCTGTGATGGTTTCAGATGGCAGGTACCTCGGTGGAGTTTGGATGTCTGTGTCAGTGTGTGTGTGTCAGTGTGTGTGTGTCTGTGTTAAGGATCAGGGATCAAGGCTGGAGGCTTTGGGGCTACTGTTAGTCCAGCCTACTAGAGCGTTACTGGGAGCTGTCCAGTAACATCCATCCATCCCTCACCTGCAGACTGATGAGCTCTTGATGTGATGCGCTGCGATGACATGAAGTGTGAAACGTATAGTAGGTTCAGAGGCTTTTGTTAATCAGAATAACTGACTGACAGCTCTTTTTGTGCGAGAGTGTGGATCCAAATTTAATTTACTAATGAGGTATTTGCAAGCTGAATGTAGGCCATTGTTTAAATGCTTCAATGCCACTTTTCTAAAGAGGCAAATTAAACATTTAATTACAAAGTTGCTAATTCACCAAATGTCTCGCAGTGTTTGACAACAAGAGGACAAACGGGTTGCGAACCCTCCTTTCTCTCTGGTGCTGGTCGGCGTGGTTCAGACAGAGAGCAGGCTGCCCGTGTTTGCTCTAGCTGTAGTATGCATCAGTGCCTCTGGGATGGGAGCCCAGGCCTGGGCCCCGATGGCTGCCAGGACCCTGGCTGAGCGCACTACCCAGACATCATCAAGGGATTAAAATGGAAGCCCTTTGGGGATTACTCTATTTGTTTGTCTAAAACATGCGTGGCACTAATTTCTGCACGTTACTATGTTGGGGTGATGCGCAGCAACGGTATACTGAAGGTGTGCGGTTGAACTTTGTGCAGATGTTAATTCTCAGTTGCTTATTAAAGGACTATAATGCTCCAATATAAGGATGGGTATCATTAAAATTTTATTGATACCAATATCAACACTGATACATCTTATCCATATTGATACCTATAATCAGGAACAATAATCTTGTTGATAGTACTTGCCATAATTTTGTGCAAAAACTAAAGACATGGCATGATTACAGCAATACCTATTAGTCAGTTGGCCTGGGTATCGAACTTTAATACTCAGTACAGAGCCAAATTGTGTCAGTTATTGGAAGTTGGCATTGAATGACTAGACAGATTTTAAGCTTGTTTTTTAATCCTTAAATCAGATATTTCCTGATCTTTAATAGGAAGCTTTTATAACTTTTTTTTTATCTCATTCAGGCAAAGTTCTTTATTTAACACTGAAGCATTGAGCAAAAGACAATATTTATTGTCCCCCAATACAGGTATTGAAAAAAAGTATTGTGTTTTCAGTTCCAAAACTAAACTACTCTAATATGACTGTTAAACATCTCTCATTGCATGCATATAGTAATAGATATTTTTGAGAAACAACCCAAATGTGTTTTTAGTTTGAATGCATAGATGCATAGAGTAATAGATACTACAGGCCTGGGTATGGAGTTATGACCCAAATATGTTTCTAACATTGAGTATAAGTTGTGTAAAGTACTAGAAGTTGGCATTGAATGACTGGACGGGGTTTTTTTTGCCTGTGTTTTTACTCTTTATTCAGATATTTCCTGATCTCTGTTAGGAAACTTTCATAACTTTAGTTTGTTTTATTCAGGCAAAGGTCTTCACTTAAAACTGAGGCATTGAGCTAAAAGAAGACGGATATTTATTTTTCCCCCCATACAGCAGGTATTGAAAAAAGTATTGTTTTGACATTGGCTCCAAATCTAAGCTATTAAACATCTCCCATGCATAGAGTAGTAGATACTGTAGGCCTGGGTCTTGCACCTTAATACTTGTTCAGTAACAAACATCGAGTTTCAAATCATATTGGAAGTTGACTTTGAATGGCTGGAAAGATTTTTAAGCTTGTTCTTTATTCTTTAATCAGATATTTGCTGATCTCCATTAGAAAACTTTTCGAACATTAGTTTTTATTTTATTTAGGCAAGGTTCTTTATTTAACACTGACGCATTGAGTAAAAAAAACAATATTTATTTTCTCCCATACGACAGGTATTGAAAAAAGTATTGTTTTGATATCGGCTCCAAGACTAAGCTGTTTTATTGGCAGCGGTGTTGAACCAACAGTACACAGCCTGAGAGCTCAAAGCTGAAATGTGGCAAATTTCCCCAATTTCTAACAAGGAAATAAGGCAGAAAGCAATTTTGTTAAAGCAATTAATGTGTCAATAAAGTACAATAAAGCAAAATATCAGTGATGTTTTCATCCTTCTCCATGTGGAGCTGGAAAGTGCCTCCAGCAGGGAGGACCTGCCTGCAGCCCCACCTGGCAGTCCACTAGCTCTCCCCCTGATTTATAGTTTAATACATTTGTGCTGCTGCCATATGGCTTCCCTCACCCTCCCACCCCCCTCCACTACTCCTTCCATCATCCCCCTCCCTCTCCCTCCCTTCCCCTTCTCATATCTCAGAGTTGCTCATCTCGGGGGCCTCTCAATCAGGGTATGCCCCTCCATTCTCCCCTCCCTCCCCTTTCTTTCCCCCTCTTCCTCCCCTCCCTCCTCTCGCTTTCTGCCTTCCCGCTCTGTTGCAACAGGGCCCCCTGCCTCCTTCGCCTGTGCTGCAGTTCACTCCCAAGGTCAGCGCAGATCTGATCTTGCCACCGTCAGCGATTGATGTATCCTTGAGCGAGCCACTAGGGTCCTGTGTCATGCAAACGAGACCCGCGGTGGGGGGTGCGGAGAGCGAGAAGAGCATACATTTCCGTTTATAAATCAGCAGCCGACATTCTTATTCGTTTTCATGGTTAGTTAGCGTGGCCAGTGGCCTCGTAGGCTGATATGATAGCACCACGGACAGGGTCAGTAGGAGACAGGGAGGCAGGGAGAGGAGGCTGGAGTGTTGGGCAGCGTGGCTGAAAGGGCTGTGGAGAGCGATCTCACGCTCTCATTAATGATCATTGATAGCTCGATTACAGAGAGGGGAGAAGGGCCTTGGCTGGCAGGTTCAGTCCACACAGTCGACACAGTCACGTGGCAGTCACACACACAAATACACACATATTCTGCCTGCAAGTCTTCTTATTTTTGCACCCATAGATAGAGCTGCACGGTTAATCGAAAAACAGTATTATTGAAATTCCATTATGGCCGAGATCCAAACTGCAGAAACTGCAATTTTAAAAGAAAAAGTAAAATGTGTAACAAAACAGCATTATAATGAAGTACGTTAGTGCTGCAGAGTGCCCTGGCCTACGAATCTTGTTCTCCAGATGTAAGAAAACTTGTTTGATACAGACCCCAACAAATGTCATCTCACCATGATTCACCAGATTTTTTTTTATTAGCCTTTATTTAACGAGGTTAGTCTCATTGAGATCAAAGATCTCTTTTACAATGGAGACCCAGCCAAGAAAAGCAGCAACACAGTTTCAACAGTAAAAGTAGACAAAATATTAAACATTGACAGACAAAGATTTATAACATTTAAAACTGATCATGTAAAGTGATTGCACATAGACAAGCTGGACTCAAGAGATTTCACCACCTGAGTTCAAGGGCTCAGTCAAGGTTACTAGGTTTTGAAGTTGAAGATCAGCCTGTAAATTATTCCATGTGTTAGGTGCCGAAAACCTAAAGGCTGTCTTTCTCAATTCAGTTCGGACTTTTGTCTTTTTTCTTTCGCAACACATATCAGTGACTGAGGTGACATATACGTTAAGGGAGACCAATTCAAAATGAAAAATTTGATGCAAAAATAACATTGAATTATGTCACAATCGCCATATCTGTCAAAATGATCGAAATATGATTTTGTTTACCACATCATGTAGCCCTACACATACACTTTTCTCAGGTTTAGGCATCGAATCACACAGGTTTTTCAATCCATCTTCATTGCTGCATTCTCAAGGTATGGCCTCATTCTCCCGAGAGATGTGGGTGGGTGGGGGGCATAAATATCTTGCAGGGATAGGGAGGGGGAGAGCGGGGCGTAACTCATACCAAAGTGTTGCCATTCTCCTTCTCTCTCCACCATTTTATGATGCATATTTGAGATTCTATGCATAGAAAATTTATAGAACATCTGTGCCCGGTTACAACTAAAGACTTTATTGTAAAGAAAGGAGCTAACATTGTCGTAATGGCCTGGCAGAATAAACTGTGGCGCCTTCTGAATTTGGGGTCCCTTTATCTCCTCTGTGTGTGTGTGTATTATATTCTAATTTAATGGAGTTCTCTGATGCTGTCCAGCATGTGCTAGTCAGCCCAGATTAGAATGTGAAAGTCAGAGAATGAGATGAAACAATAACATTTGGCTTTCTATTGATTAGTGCAGTGGGGCGTAGCATGTGCTTCTCTTTAGCTGAATTATTGATTCCTGAAAGAGGATTTGTGTGTCTGTGTGTGCACATTTGCCTGTCTGTGTATGTGTGTGTGTGTGTGTGGCTTTTATATGAGGTTATGGCTGGGGGGAGCTGGCAGGATGCTGCTTTGATGAGAGGATCCTTTAAAGGCCCTATTTCTGTCTATTCCCCAGCTGATCAGTCCATCGAGTCATTTGCTGAAATTCGGCCTTCATTCAGGCTGTTTCTGTCCATGTGAGTTTGATGTTTAGCGCTGTTCACAGCTTGCTGTGCATTCAACTTTAATGATAGGTAATAGATGTGCATCATAAATGAGAAAATTACAGTAAAACGCCTCGCTCTGGCCCCGTCCCTCCCCTCGCCCACGAGAACAATTACAGCGCACAGATCAATTATTGTTATTTCATGATAGTGTTTAGGAAAGAATATGAATTTCAACTAAATGTGTGCACTAAGTGCCTGTTAGTCCTGGCGCGTATCTCGTTTTCTCTCAATGACAGGCATTTTCAGCTCTCTGTTTTATAATACGCACAGCTCTCTAAAAGAACTCTTAAATTAGTGATAATTTTCCGTTAATACCTGCGGTAAATTCTGCCTCTGTTGTGAAATTTAGTTGGCTTTACTGTTTCTGTTGCTTAGGGCTGCACCTTGAAAGTCAAAGATTTGAATCATCAGTCAGAGAGCCCTCAGAGATTTTTCCACTCAAGCAGTTGTTCTTTTTTTTTTATTGTCAGTTAGTGTTCATTACAGTAACAGGATAAAACTAATAGAAGCTTATAAAAAATACACAGGGATAACATTTCAATGAGGAATTATAAATAAGGGGAATCATAATCTATTAGTTGTTATGTAGAAGTGGAGAGGAGTGATAGAAACAGAGCACAGGTGATGCGCCGACAGCCAGTTCACTCCAGCGCACCGTGGAGCACGCAGGGCAGGTGATGCTTACTTGTTTGCTTGTGGTTATTTTTGCCACTGACAGATTATTATTCTAAGTGTCATTATGGAAAGAATCGCTACAGTGAGGGACCATCTTTTATAGAGTAAGATATGTTTTCTTTGACAAGAAACGAGACGATTTATTGCTTGCACAAACTAACCAGACTCCCTTTGCAGAACTGTAATTTTAATGCCATCACTGTCAGCTTCATTCAAACTCGTCAGAAACAAAATAAAACTCAAACCATCTTGGTTTGTCTATCCATTGTTCCAACAATCACTAATCTGGTTTGGCCAAAATAAACCTTTAATTCGAGGTGTGAATGTGTGTGGAGCGTGCACGTGATGCGCAGTCAGCCGCTTCACTCCAGCGCACCATGGAGCACGGGGCAGGTGATGCTGGCTTGTTTAATTGTGCTTGGATTTTATAACTGGATTTTAGGAGGATGCACACTTTTACTTTTTCTTACTGTGTGAAAATCTGAATTTTTCACATCACAGTTGACAAAAGTGTTACTGGCAAAACATACTCATGTAGGCTGATTAAGGAATTTAGTTTGGTGCATTGAGCAGCGAAAAAAAAAGAATGAATCGCAGAATATTTGTACTGTACAGCCCTACTGTTACTGCACATAAGGCACCTGACACTGCTGTACCCTTGTGCTGTTACACCACTGATAGGCTAGGTCATTACACACCTAATGTCAGCGATCTCACACACACAAGGATGCACGGCACAAGTGTATGCACAAGCACGCACGCACGCACTTGCACTGTGGCTGTGATCTGGGAGCGGGCAGGCGTCTGTGTTACAGTCAGACGAGTACATATAGAACCTGAGAAGCTGAGAGGGGCAGATTGAGGTAGATTTAGCAGCGGCTAATGTCACTGGCCTTAAGTAAACACCAGTCAATGGAGCCCTTTGAGAGGATCTGTGCCTGTGTCTGCCCCTGCCACGGGCACCATTTATACTCTGTGTAATTCGTCAGTAATGGAGGAAGAAATGGAGGGATGTGTGTATGCATGTGAGAGAGAAAGAAAGAAAGACAGAGTGGAGGATGGATGTTATAGGGAGGGGCCGGTTAAAAGCAAGGAAAAAGGGTTTGGCCACATTACACGGGATGATCCATTGTGCTACAGAAATAATAACAGAGCCATCTAAATCCTCCTTTAATGCCTCGATAGAGGAGAAAAAGACAACAAGGGAGAGACAGATATACGAAGACATGGAGGGCAAGCAAAATCAAAGGAAGAAAAAAAAGCACCAGTTTCCAAAGTCTTTCATTGAATCAGTTATCAGCAGCGTAAAACTCAGCTAGCAGCTTAGTCCCCTCTGTCTCCGCTGATGTGGATCTGCTTTGAAGAGTTTATCAAGGGCTTTTAGGGCTGGAAAAATACACTTCTCATATTACATTTACTAAAGCCCAGCCCTTTTTCGAGTCCGGGACGATATGTTCTTATTAGCACTAAGACAGGGGTAGTATAACTCATTTCCCCACTTGTAATTCCTGATACGTGCTTCACGACTGACTGCCCGAAACAAAATACTGTCCCCGGCTTGCTATAAATCTGAACTCATCTTGCGGTTCCTCTTAGCTAGCTCAGATTGGCAGGCCTTTTTCATGTTTTCCCAATCCTCCCCAAACCATGGAAGGAAGCTTTTTGATCATTAATCAACTAATTCCTGTTTTTTTTTATCTGCCTGTGCCTACAGCTTTATCCAGCAGCACAATCCCTGTACGTGTAACTTGTCAGTCAGTGGGTCAGACACCTCCATTTATTTGCCATGGCCTGTGTGTACATGCACAAACACACACGCACAGACACACACTACATTAGGGGGGGACTCTTAACCCGTCTCATCTATCAACTGACAGTTCAGCCCTATCTGCGCACCCGTACATTAAGATTGCGTGTACATTACTGCTTCCTGCAGCCTCTCATAAGCCACAGAGCAGGGTGCTGAGACCCGGCGCGTGCATGTTGCCGTCCACATCTCATTACGGCTTCTCCATCAGCAGGATCTCACAACAATGATATCCATTTTGTCAGAAGAGCGAAGAAGGGACTTACAAAGGCGAGAGAAAAAATTTTATAGGCTGTATCTTTTAAGATTGGATGAAGAACCTGTTCTATAGCAATAGATAACTTGTATTTTTCAACTTGGACCATATTTTCCTCATGTTTCTGTGTCTAAGTTTGTGTGGTAGTAATCTTTCTTTTTTAAAAAGTCTTGGTCTTGTCTCATCTCCAATAAAGAAGACCAATCAAGACCGCAGCTGCTGGGATATCACTAAGTTGCCTGCGCATTGTCTGATTTATTTGTTAACATCATTGCTGTGATTGGATGTAAAACTCGCTGCTTCAAATGCAACCAGTAACTTGACTTGTTTCTGAAATTTTTGTTAACGTTACATCTGCAGTGAGTTAAGTTTAAGTGCTTTCAGTGAACAATGACAAGACAGGCCAGGTATAGCTATGTAGCTAATGTATATAAATTTACGTAACATCAACATCGACAAATGTCAACTCAGACATAAACGCTGCATGCTGTGGTCTTGGTCTTGTCTTGGTCTCAATACAATCTGGTTTTGGTCTTGACGTGGTCTTGGTCTAGGCGGTCTTCACCTCAACACTGGACGCACTAAATGGCAACACTAATTACTGAAACCAGTCAAATATTGGAGGAGACCTCTGCAGCCAACAGAAACAAAATCAAGCTACAACATAATTCTTATGGGCAACTGCACACCATCCAACTAAAAGTGCTTGTTTTTGCTCCTGACAGACTCAGAATATAGTTGTAACTGTCTGACAATATTACGTAAAGGATCCTTACAGAGAAAGACCTTTTTTCATGAGTAAGATACATTTTGTTTAACTGGAAACTGCTTTCCTTGCTCAGGGCAACATAACCAGACTCACTTTGCATAACTGTAATTCTAACATTGTTATCTTTATTCAAACTGAACAGAAATAAAATAAAACTCACCAAAACAGGATTGGCTCTTCTTTCCATTGTTCTAGCAATCACCAATATTGATTTTTGTTTGAAATAAACCCTTTAGAAAATAGGTAGAAAATATTCTGGCGGTACATGCCATTTCTCCCTTTTCTTTCTCTGATGTCCAACCTAGCTCTCGCTCCTCTCCTGATACTGAAACCAAAGTTGGTGATTGTGGGAACTGTTGAAAGACAAGCCAAGATATTTTTTCATGACTTATTTTGTTTCTGTCTGGTTAGTTAAGGAAGAGCAACAGTCAGTTTATAGTTAAACAAAATATATCTTACTCTGTTTAAAAAAAGGTCTTTCTCTAACCTGTTAGTGGCAAAAATAAGCACTTTTCATGGACTTACTTTGAAGGTGTACAGTTGCCCGAAGGAATTACTTTGTACCTTAGTATTGCTTCTGCTGGCTGCAGTGCTCAACCCTCAATACTGGACCAATTTCAAAAAGATACAAAAACAAGGGATGTGGTCCAGGTTGAAAAATATCGACGTTACCCTTTAACTTTAGAGTGCATAGGGGGTTATAAATGTGTGCAACAGACGTCTATGAATACGTTTCTGTAAGTTTGTAAGTTACAAGTTGTGCACAAGTCTATGTGTGTGAAACTGTGTGCTTGGTAATTCTTTGGCTGAAGGTCTCAAAACCAGGTCACATTTTTCTTCTCCGTTGAAGTGTCCTTGAGCAAGACACTGAACAAAGTGCCTGCTCACTCACTGGAGGTCGCTGTGGAAAAGAACCTCCGAGATAAATGCATAAAATATAAAATGATGTGCTTGGTGGTGGAGTTCTTGCCCCGGGGGATCTTGTCTCTGAACTCTCCTTCCCGGACCATCTGGAGATAACAGGCGACTCTCGCCTGTGCTGAAAGAGAGAGGAACTCCTGTTCACCTGCTCGGTGAAGTGGGGCATATGGGGAGGTAGGTGGTGGAGTGAGAAGGGCAAGTTTCCTTCAACCGGAAAAACCTGGGTTAAGACACTCAATCCCCACCAGCTTCCGAAGGTACTGCTGTAAAGAGAGGCACACAAAAACCTTATTTTGATCCACTGGTGGACTAAGGTTATCTTAGAAGCAAGGGCTAAAAAATAAAGCGGGCACCAGCTCTATGCGGTGGGGCACCAGTGCACTGACAGTTGTGATGCACCACTTCTCCACTGGAAGGGTACTGTAGAGGGAAGTTTCTCATGATTTGTCCATTAAAAAGGACACCCTAGAAGGCACTTCATCACTGAGCTTCTCTAGAGGGCACTTCATCACGTTTTGTCCATTGGAACGGCACTCTAGAGTTCGTATTTGGTCCGATGGTGGGGCACCCTAAAGGGCACTTGCTCACATTGTCTTCAACATTGGACCATTTTAAAGGGCACTTTATCATGCTCCATTTATCATAGGGGCATCCAGGAGGGCACTTTTGCAGCATTTTTTCGAACATGGGGGTACCAAAAGGGGACAACTGCCTTACCCGTCCCCCCTTGAGTCCATCATTGCTTGGATCATATGTGCTTCAAATAAATTGTTGATGTGAAGTTTATACCACAGGTGGCCTCCTGCTCTTGACTTGCATTTACAAACATTTTTTCGTGCATAAGGTTTTTTTTTTTTGTCTCAGGATGTGATGCTCTTCTCTTTCTTATGAGGAACTGAACTGAAACACATTTTTCATGTGTCTTCAGTATTTTTGTAGTGTTCCTACAGAGACAAAAAGGCGTGCGGAGTCAACATAAAGCGAGACAGAGTGAGACAGGAACGATGTACCTTCAGATTTAGAGCCAGATGAAATGAGACACATGATGTGCCCTTCAAACCCACCAACGCGGCAGGACTCTGCAAATACACCTGCTTTTTTTCCTCTTTCTTGTTTTTACTAGCATTTTCTCTCTGTAACATAGTATCTGCCTGGAGCTGTCTGCTCCAGCCCACTGTTTCACTCTTCTGTCACTCTGGCAAGGGCCTCGCCTGGCGTTTTCACGCTCTATTTTCTGTCTCCCCCTTTGCCTCTGAGGACGGTGGGGTACAGTCTCAGAATTTTGTCTCGTTTCATTTCTGACTGTTTTTGTAACCCCCTCGCTTTTGCTCAGATCACTGTTTCTTGCTTCTATTTTCGCCAAGCCTCCCTTCATCTTTAAATTCTCTTTCATGTTGACCCTCTTTGTAATTACTCTTTCCCATCCTCCATCGCTTTTGCGTGCCTCTTCCTCTATTTCCGGGAGCCCCTGCTGTCTGCTGGGCATGGTGTCCTGCCATCTGTGCAGGATGACATGAGTGGCTGGAGAGACACCTCCTGTGTAGACCCTTTTAATAAATACAGCCCATATTAACATACAGAAGAACATATGGGATACAATAAACGTCAAACACGCCTAAAACCTTTCACAGTTTCAAGTTAAGAATCTACTTGTCCTGTGACAATGGTGAATATTTAAAAAAATTTGATCAATCGGTCTATTAAATCTTAGCCTCACACATATTTGGCAACATTATAGTTAATATTTTCCAACTGAGGGGAATACATCTGAGTGAATATGTTTAGTCAGGGATTATCAACTTTGTTGAAAAAGAGATAAAAGGATTACAAACTTTGTTGAAACTTGTGCTGGCTCTTGTTGCTGCTCAATAGATACCAAATATGTCTGAATAAGAATGAATCCTTTCAGCGTGTGGTTCAATACTTTTGTCTGGATTTTTCTTCTAACCTGAGAGTAGCACTGTTCTACTTGGGGCAAACTCTGCCTGTATTATGTGAACAAATTAATACATTTATGAAAGTTATGTCTGGTGATTTACATTTATAAACTCATTTGTTGATTGCAATGTTCAGTCATTAACTGTTTCATTTTACTGTCCTCTGGCTTTTTGGGTTAAGAGTCTGTCAGCTGTGTGGCCATCTTAGTGGGTTTCTGTTGTTTGTTTTCATAGAGATTTTCTTAACTTATTCTTTCTTAACTTATTAACTTATGGCGTTTATCAATTATCAATTCAGTTAGTTTTTATAGTTATTAGTTATTTTATAGTTATAGTTGTTTAGATGCTTTTCAGCTTGTCACTATTACTCATGTGGCTGGAGTAATGCATATTTTCCTTTGGTATTGATGTTTCTGTTGTGATGTGTGCCAGGTAGTGTAACGAAGCAATATGACGGACACAAAAAAATGCAGACATGCAGAGCAGTAGCAATTCAAAGTGATTTGATAATAAAATAATGCTCAGCAGACTTACACTTGAGGCAGGCAGGTTGAAACCAAATGAGTCCAAAAGGCAAATTAATTCAAAGCGGCAAAGTCCATAAAATGAAACACTGGAGATGACGTACAGTAAACGGGTGACAACGAACTGACACAGAAACAGAGATATACAAATCAGGCAAAGGTGAAATAAATGAAAATCAAAAGGGGCAGTGAAAGGACAAAAACAGGAAGTAAAATCACAGAAAAAAGAGAGAAGGAAAAAAGTACAAAATAAAACAGGAAATAATCAACAAAAAACCCAAACCCTGACAACTTCAAAGCATGTTTGAGACACTATCTGTCCCTAAAATGTCTTCAAATTACAGTCATTAAGGTGACGAATAACCTTAAGGGTAAAATCAGTAAGATTTGTCTGAACTGTTCATACATGCACCAAAAAGATGCCACGATGTCAAATACCAATGTTTTGGGATGATCTGAAGCATCCCGAGCAGAGCAAAATAATGAGAAAATAAGGAAATACAGGCAGAGGTCAGAGTCTCTGCAGATAGAGACAAAATCACACACCTCTAGAGGGTCATAAGTGATGATTGAAAGGGATCATGTTCATATGAGTCTATACATCGTTGAAAATGTTGCATCTTTTGCCTTTTTGTACCTTTGTTTGAATGAATGTGAACGACACAGCTGATATTTAAAGGAGGCAGGCAGTATCTTTTTTGTGGCCCATTTGACGGGAAGATATTGGAGAGCAAAGAGGGCAGAAGAGGAGCTGGGTCAGGACAGGACACTGAGCTGGTGGTGAGGGATGTCAGGCTGCAGGTCACGTGCTCGAGAAGGGTGAGGGAGGGGGAGGTAACTGCACCTCGTGAGAGACAGACAGACAGACAGTCAGGCAGAGAAGGGCTTTTGTTGTTCTAGTGTAACTGAAGCTTTAGGTGTCTGCTGCGTCTGCTGCCCTACCTTTGGCACGCCGGTTCACATGCAGAATGCTCAGGTTGCTGGTGTAGCAGCAGCGGGAGGGTGGGCGGAGGAGGAGGTGGCAGCTCGGCTTGGTAGCGTTCACTGACTCAGACTCAGCCGGAGTAATTGCTCCTGCATTTTTAACGAGTGGCTGCTGCCTGCGTACACTTTGAGGAGCAGAGTGCCAGAGGATCTCCACATGGTTCCTACTGCAGCAGAACTGCCTCTTCACCTTCCTGACTGAGGGCATCTGAGGGAGGTAGAGGCCTGCTTTGTAGGGCTGTACCCAGTAGTCATTCATAACGTTGACACTGACGAGTTTCTGTTTTTTTGTTTTTTTTTTTGCACACTGATTCGTTCTGTTTAAACCTGGTATTTCGGCACAGTTGCAGATAAAGATTATGCAACACTAATATTATTTGTGTTATACCATTTGTGGAATTAGATTCCAGTGGTGGCTGTGCAGGAGGGATCTCATGATTCTTCAAATCCACAATTTGATTTGACTTTTGATTTTAAGGTCATGATTCGATTTGATTCAATTTTTTATTTAACTTTTTTTTTTCAGCAATGACAAGTTGTCAAGTTCATTTTCTTGTTTCAGACTTCGTGATACAGATATTTCTAATAGCTTCAGAGCGTTGTGAGGTCAAATTGTTGTCAAACATTTTCGCTGTAGTAAAAATGAAACTTGCCGCACACAAAGGGAGGTACAGACCTGCAGTATAGCATCAAACCAAGTTCATTAAAGAAAGTTGACTAGTTAAAAAAAGGCTAGCTCATTAAATGTAATGAATCAGCTCAATCAAACTGAGGATTTTGTTTGAGGATTTTTAATTGTTATAATATTTTTTAATATTAATGTTACTTTTTATTTAACTTTCATTCAACAAGATAAAAAAAATGAGTAAGAATAAGAGATAAGATCTCTTTTTCAGTGGTGACTTGAGCAAGAAGGCAGCAAAGTTACATGTTGAGTGATTAGATACAATGAAAAATTCAAAACAAGATGCGTCATATAATACAGAATAAAAGACGTTTCGGGCTGCCTCTGCCTTTCTTTGAACAAAAACTGAGGCTTTTGAATAATATCTTAGACTGCACTGTAAGTTTTACTTTCTGTTTTATGTTTTTTAATAATCTATTTAACTCTGAACTCTGAAATGTATTTTTATATTGCCTTCCATTTACATTTTATCTTGATATCCTTTATGTTTTATGTAAGGCGCTTTGAATTGCCTTGTTGTTGAAATGTGCTATACAAATGAACTTGCTTGCCTTGCCTAATGTCCATGCATCACAGAAGACATCAAATCTACACAGAACATCTATGCCATAATTAATTACATATTATATCAGGAGCATTTTGTAGTTAAAACTTTAGCTGACTTTTGTTTAAAACTGGTTAGAGAAATGAGGGAGGGTAGACTGAGTCTGGCCTGCAGATCATTCTAAGACCAGAGGCAGATTTTTACCACTCAGTCTTTTCATACAGACTGAGAACATAAGTGCATGGGTTAACTGCCTAGAGTGGCTTTGTACATTAATATATAGGTACAAGTGAAGACCATCTGACCAGAGTGTACGATGTGCAGTGATGAGTCACATATCCTGAGTTTGAAATGTATCTCAAAGCAATATGGTGAAGTGGGTCACATCAGGCCAAAGTAGAAGGACAAGCAAAATTGTATGACAACAGACAATCAAAGCTTCATTAGAACGCATAAATAGAAGCTTTGGACGTGAAAAACACAGGCACAGTCCTACTGCTTTATAATCACACCTAACTATGTCTTCATCTTTATGAGTGGTTGTGTTGCAACATTATGTTAACTGTGTGAAGTGCTGTGAAGACAATTTTCCCATGCTGATTCTGATGGCACTCTCCAGAGAGGAGAGAGGCAACACAGACAGTTTTGTCATTCTCTTCTGGTTTCAACTTATTCTTGGGTTGTAGTTCTAGTCCTGTGGTCTGGACCAAAACCAGACATATTAAGGCGGGCTGAGAGTGCCTAATAGCGATGAGTTCACAATCAAAACAGTCTAGTATGTAGGCGATAGTGCGTGACTTTTCATGAAACTGTTTTCCTGGAAAGTCCCGCCAAAGGGAGTATCATTTTTCTATATGTAGTGCAATGTATTCTATAGTTTGAAGTTTTCTGGCACCAGAGAGTCCAGAGCCATAATGTATATGCTGGGAAGGCCACCTGTTGAGAGAAAAAGAGACACATTGAAGGATCAAGAATCTCATTTTTCACACATTTACCTCATGACGTCATAGTCTGACATAGAAATCCTTTGCCAGTTTGCATCTCACTTTCAGGAATTAACATTTCATTTCCATTGTGGCGGCACAAACCGATGACCTGTTTGTGTGTTCTCACCTCGATATTCAGACGCGGAAACCCGAGGAGACACAAGCCACAGACATGCAAATGGTAGTGTAGCCTTACCACTGTGATTACTGTAGGAGGTCCAGGTCACCCTTCTCCTAAATACATATACTGCCTGCCTGCAATATTTACTCTACACAGCTGCATTAGTAGTGGCAGGCTCAATGAAAATACCATGTCACGCATAGCTTGAAAAATGGCTCCGGAAAAAGCCAATTCTGCCATGAATGAGGATAAGCAAATAGGCATGAGGGCTTGAATAGCTGCCAGTCCTGTCAGATTCCCCCCTCTCACCCAGCCACAATGAGCTCCTATACAAATAAGGATACGTGCACCAATTTAGCGCAGCAGATGAACCTTGCGAAGCCTTGTCGAGCAAGTGGGGGATTACCAAGAGCAAACAGGCCTTTCTCCCGGCTTTATTTGAGTTAAATGACTCAAGCCACCCTCTCAGATTTTGCCTGAATGGTTCGTCTGGCAGACCCTTCCACCACTCCAGCCGCCTCTGAGGCCACAATGTGTGTGTGCATTAGTCAGTGTATGGAAAAACACTGAGCGGGACAGGTAGGCGGCATGAATTAGATCGCAAGGACACTGATGCAGGGAGCGAAGCCGAGCCAGCGGAGTCACAAAGCAGGATAAATGGAAAGAAGAGACGAGGAGAAAGCCCTCGGCGTGATAGAGTCCAATTGGAGGAGAGATTATTTTTCTTCACCAGTAATTAGTAGCACATAAACAGCCATTGGCAACAGAATTAAAAAGTGTCATTATGATGTGTAGTCTCCATACAAGATGCCGGTTCTCTGCCTTTTCAATAGTTAATCATGTTGCCTCGCAGACACCCCCCCGTGCGCACACGCAGAGAGGGTAAGGGTTCAGTATGTAGCAGATGAATGCCTGAAAATGACAAACCTATTGGAGGAGTTTGATGCAGAACACTAGTTTCCCTCTGTACAATCTGCACTGAGGCAGATGCCATCTCCTCTCCCCTTTTCCCCTTAAATTATTAAGGTCACCCACATTTGGAAGATAGAAAGAGTAGGACGGAGTAGGAGGGTGTGTGTGAGAAAGGAAATGCACGCAGGAACCAATGCTTTCACTTGCATTTGAAGGCTGTTACAGATGCCAAATATCACTCTCTCCAAACCAACCAGTATAATCAGTAATTCTACCTCACAGAACAAAGGAGCTGCTGGTCTACCTGCCTTGATCTGTTAGTTTGTTTGTGTTAATGTGTGACTTAAAATGATGGCTCAGATTCACTGAAGACACACAATAACACAAATAATTTACAAATTGAGGCAGCGGCAGACCAGCAACATCTGTGTTCTGTGAACTGATTTCACCCATGGAGTTTGGCTGGTCTGGAAAGAGCAAAGTTTGAGTAGTATAATGGAAATTTCTTGCCAGAAAACTCTGTCAGATGGCAAAGTAAAGTGGTGATGATATTCAGAACATAGCATACACTCTAATGATATTGATTTTTTTAAAAGTGGATGTTTCTAAGTGGCTTAAATACCTGAAAATGCTGACCCTGTCCACAGCAGTACATTGCTTCTGTGTCCCAAACTGGGGGCGTCTTGACTCCCATCTATGGCTGCAATAATGATTATTTTCATTGTCGATTAATCTGTTGATTATTAGTTGTTTGGTCCGTAAAATGTCAGAAAATGTTGAAAAATATTGTTCAGTGTTCCCCACAGCCAAAGATAACATCCTCAAATGTCATGTTTTACTTAAAAAATACTGACAATGTTTCATAAATTATCTAAATTGTTTGAGATTAATTTAATAATCAGTTCATAATCTGTTAATTGTTGCAGCTCTACCGCTATCTACTGTAGGTAATACACTGACTATGGATAAGAACCTCATAAAACCCCACTTCAAACAATCCAAACTATCCCTTTAAATAAAACAGGTCTTCCTTTTTGCATATATTAAAATATGCAAAATATTACCGGTACAAGTTTTGAATAAATGCAAATGTTAGAATTTGAGCACTTTTTAACAGTCGATGAATACTGATGTTTTTATCTTGCTGTATTTTTTTGTCCTTGGGCTCTTATGAAAATGTTAGAAAACAGTGGCTTTGAAAAACAGTTAGTTGCTAATTCCCTGTCTGCTTTCTCTCTCTCATTAGCTGTCTTGAGTACCCTGTGGAGGACTTGTATCCATTATTTATCTCTAGCCCCAAAAAACAACAGCTGCATGCTTGTGTAATCGCCATATGTTATGCTTCTCCCAACATATTGGGTGGAATCGTGCTGTATAGGGAACTTTATATCAACCCACAGAGATCTGTATCAAGCCCCCGTGCAGACGTGCTGCACTTGAATTTTTTTTTTTCAGGATATCAATGGAAAATACAGTAGAAATCTTCCTCTACAGTGAGAACCTGAACTACACCGGGCAATTAAGCACAGAGGCACCTTGCCGAATATTTTGGGATGCTCTAGCACCAGTGGAGCAGTCAGAGGGAGGGAAGGGAAGAGGGTCACATTAGGATTCAGCCGATAAAGCAATAAACCCTTGTAGGAGCTGCAGTCGGCGCCATTCAGAGCAGATTCTGTGTCCTCAGCACTTTGGGCCTGCAATTAATCACTAAGCTGACATTACCCCGCCTTCCTGCGAACATTGGATAAACACTGTGGTAATCGTGAGCCAACGTTCTCCGCCACAGACCCGGTGTAATCGTTAAGGCGACTGTTGACGCTCGCGTCTCTGAAATGTTTAGGAACTCTGTGGCCCAGTTCTGTAGACTTCCTGTAGCATGCAGGATGATCTGCTGATCTGTTTAGTTATAGATCGCAGTTTAACAGCCAGCCGGAGCTCCAGCAGGCGGCCCCTGCTCCATCATCCCCCACTCAAGGGTTATGGAGGACGCTTGGCTCCCATGGCTGATGTGTGGCAGCATTAGCTAGCACGTCGCATCTGTTTAACCCATGTGTGTGACTGTGTGTGTCTGGCATCATGCATTTCTACTGCTGGTGTGACTGCACGGCAGTTGCCACAGTGATTTGTGAAATGGGAAGCCTCTGAGCCTGTTGAGGCTTTATTAAGAGGAGCACTGGCAGAGTGTGCTGTATTGTTACCATAGCGATAGTTGCCAATAGTGTGTGCTTACCTAGCCCATTGTTTGACAGTGGGTCAGACAAGGTTACTGTAGGGTAACTGCTACAGTCACAAGGTGGAGTTCTGTTTTTTTCTGGAATAGATCCCAATTGGTTAAAATGCAAACATTCATTAAGCTTTTTCACCTTTTCACAAATCTTTTACCTCTTCTTTGTTTTTATGTTCATTTATTGCAAGGAAATTGCAAGACAGTCTGGTTGCTATTCGCAGAAATAGTGAATAAATAATCTTGGTTTTTAGTTCTAAAACATCAGGCTATTATAGTTTGGCAAAACAGTACCAACTCAAGTTACACTATTCCAGAGTTTTCCATTGTATCATAAAGTCTTCATCATCAGATGAGTCAGAGGTTGTCAGACTTTCTCGTTGTCCATCATTTTAATGGAGAGGGTCGTAAAAATGAGTCTCTATTTTTACCTGTGATTTTACTTTGTATTTTTTGATGATAATGTGTCATAGCCTATTTAATTTTTAACTATTTAATTTTCCAAAACAACTTGATCACACACAACATGTAATAAACAGAACAAATTTATAGATTATGTATTTATAATGGCATGAAGAGAAAAGATGATCAGACTGTTGCAGTCACGTTCATATCAACAGTGGAGGTCTTCAGACAGAAGTGCTGCCACTAACTGATAAATGTGGTTTTACTCACTTGTTCGAAATATATCATGTCCCTGTAGTGAGTTTGTGATTATTTGGATTAAGATTTCATATGGTTTAAGGTGATCTCTCTGTCTCTGCAAATAAAAAAATCTGTCTCTGATCTGTCTCATTAATTATAACTTTATTCAAAGAGGCAAAAGACTGCAAAATTGAGCTCCTCTGTGGCATTTAATTAGTCTCAAAACCCATGCACATAAAAAACAATCAGGTGCACGTTCCTCAGAGGGAGCATTTCTGCTCCGTGTGCACAAAAGTGCAAGCTCGACCGTCCCTGCGTGCTGTGGTTGATGCCTTCCCTCCTGTCCTCGGCTCTCATTTGACTCAGTAATAGCAAAGTATGTTTTGTTGTTGCTTTACGTGATTAGTTTTTCATCCTTGGTCATAGTGATGCATGGATGGACTCTTGAGTTCATCCAGGTTCATGTCTGCATAAATCAACCAGCCACCCAAACACATTATTTTCTCCAATTTAGAGACCTGCACCTCTACCCATTTCTGTATTGGCTACACTAACCCTTAAATGATGTGAAGCAGCACAAGCTTTCCCGGTGATTTGTGTGTTGTATTGATCAGTGTTTTATTAGTATGATTTACTGCACTAATGATTAGAGAAGCTGCTTTCACTTTCGTTTCTGTGCAAACAGATATTAAAGTAGCTAAACTCACCAAAGGAAACATAATTGACCCTTCGCTAAACCCCGCCTCCAAACAGTAGCAGTCCAATCATTGGTTAGCAACCGTAACTAGAGCTGTCAAGCTTTTCATTTCTCTACATGTTGAGATGGTGTGCAGGAGGGTCTGAGAAGAGCGAGACTCGGTGTTTCATGAGTTGCATGTCCAGCTAACTAACACCAGCTTACTTGCTGCAGTAACTTTACCTCCAGCCAAACCTGTTAGATACCACTGCATCTGTATTTGTTATGTAGGGCTTCGAGGAGGAGGATGTGGGCTGATGCAGAATCAAAGTGGGTGGAGTGGCTTGGTGACCCGTCTCAAAGTCCACTGAACTAATCAAGTCCTTGTGCTTCCTTTTCCCACATTAATGAGTGTATCTCTGTCATCTATCATATAGATATAACTGCCGTATTTCACCATCCAACCGATGCTGACATGTAAGCTAGCTTTAGCCTAAATCTTTCAGCTTTAACGTTATATCATGTACGCAGCTGCTAGGTAACTTTACATTTACACTTTCACAGGGTTCTTGTTTTAAAATGTGTCTTTTCAGCTGATAAGTTGAGTTAGCAGTAGGTTACATCAGCCAGCGACACTCTTGAAATCTGCTTGGGAGTCATTATTTTAGTCGACAAATTCCACGGTCGTCAGCTGGAAATGAGAATCTGCTTTTGTTTACTTCTCTAAGGAATCACAGACCTCGTGTTTCAACAATTACTACCCATTTTGATGTTAAAACTGCCACTATTATCACCATAAACTGCATAAATGCAGTGCAAGAATGGAAGGTTTGGCAGGCGTAGCAACAGTAACTAAGAAGGGCGGTGCATAGCGAAGGGTCAGTTAAGTTATGCTTAAGTTATGAGGTCATGCTCCTGTCTCTCGCGTATAGGCATAACTGATACCAAGTAATAAATAAAGTAATATTATCACTTTTCAAAGGAGTAATAAGTCAAAAGTAACTTTTATACTTCCTGAGTAACTTGTCCAACACTGCTAATAGATATCAGCAGAATTGAATGAGTGAGAGTTTTTCTTCCTCCCATATTCATAAAGCAGAAACCTCCACATAGACACTCAAGTGAACAAAGTTTCACACACTTTTAAACCCCAACATACACAATGACCCACATTATCATGTGCATACATAACAGCCTGAGAGGAAACATGAGAGAGCAGGACGTTAATGGTTGAGGAAGGAGGCGGGGGGGCTGTATGTGAGGAAGGGTGGGAGCCGTGTTGAGTTCAGTGAGTTCACTGGAGGGGAATGACACACGGCTCACCCTCCTACAGCCTCTCTGCCTCCCTCACTTTCTCTTTCTCTTTTCCTCTCTCAGCCATGGCGGATCTGAATAATTTATCTCATATAATTTATCTCTCTACCTCTCTATCTCATTCACTCTCACACACAAACACGCTCGCGCACACACAAACGCGCAATTATCTCCCCATCCGCACAAACACACACATACACGCATGCCTCAGGGGGTTGGGTCCTGGGGCTGGTGTGGAGTGAGCAAGCTGGAATCTGCACAGAGGGAAACCTGATAGGCATTCCCTGTGCCAAACACATGAGGTCACCCTGACTGACTGATCCTGCCTGCCAGCCAGCCAGTCAGCCAGCCAACCTCTCTCCATCCCTCCACTGCTGTCACAGTAAAACCTTGTATCTCTGAGAAATCGACCGTAGGACTTAGGAGATTTTCTTATTGAGGTTCATCATCTCTGGAACTACAAGGAGTATTTCATATGCCCTTTAGGATCATAAAACTTTTATAAATGACCAGGCAGACTTTAAACATACTCTGGTTTATTACAACTCAGGTCTTATTTCCATAATCTTGGCCATCAGTAATAATTACTGATGATTGTGTTCACCATGTTAATATTAAGGTTGTGGGAACATGGTGGCATCCTTGAAAAGACGTCAGATGTGGCAAGAAATCAGACAAACCCGCAGGTTGGACAAACTTATTTGGAAGGGAAAACTAATTGCTACCTAAACTGTTGTTAGTTGTTAAGATCATTAAAGTTTACAGACTGACTTTCAACTTTGATCTTCTGTAATTGCTGTTGTTGTGATTTCCAGTTTTCATGTGCAATGAGGGATTATTATCATTATTTTGGTTGCGTGGTCCTCACATTTGTACCTCAGTGTTACTTTTAAACCAAAACCGGTGCTAAAAAGGATTTTTTAAAACAGTATCAGCAGTAACGTTAACAGCTTTTTTCATAAAAGCATAGTTTGAACTTGAAATTTAGCAATATATTAATTGTTAAGTATACTTGAATAGAAATAAATACAAAACACTTAAATTTACATCACAAGTTCACCTCATCAATAAAACCTTAACCAACTACAGTAATGTTAATTGGGCACGTTTGTTGATGTGTTTTTCATGTCCGCACCAGAGGGGAACTATTTCACTCGACAGCTCAGGCGTGTCATGTGGCACCGAAATGAGGCCCAGTAATCTGACTTGTGAGGTTCCAGTTGTATAAGAACCAGTGCCATATTGGCACCACGTTGCGGTACCCAACTCTAGTTGTAAAATAATCTGGCTTTTTTAACTGTTGCTGGTTGACAACCTGACGCCCACCATAGAGCCTGGTTCTGCTCAAGGTTTCTGCCTGTTAGAAGGCAGTTTCTCTTCGACATTGCCTCCTTAGTGTTTGCTCTTGGTGGGAAACGTTTGGTCTCTGTGAATAATATTACAAACAATACAGTCTAGACCTGTTTTATATGAAAAAGACCTTGAGATAACTTCTGTTAAGTTTTGGCGCTGTATAAATAAAATTGATTTGAATTGTCTGATTACCTGCCCACTTGAGTTTCTTGACCTGCCTGGTGCCATGTATAAAGTCTGAGCCTGTAGAAATGATGGCCAAAACTGAAATAATACCCATGAAAAATCCTACATTTAAATCATATTGTTGCCAGGTTTTCATTCAACAGCTGCACTTTTTCACTATTCAGTTTCCAGAGAAATATATCAGAGAAGGTTCTTCCAGCAAGATAAGTAATAAAGTGCAATAAATCAAAAAAACAAATCAAGAGAGGGCCTGAAACTTTACTGCATCCAAAATTCCATACTACTCTGCTATTTAGTACTCTGAAACATGATGTGAGATTTTTTAGTATGTATGAGACCAACAGTACGTGCGGTGCATAGAATTTACAGGAAAATATCACAGTATGCAAGCACTGGACAGTACACTTGCATAAATATCCCACAATGCAATGCAGTAGTGACATAACTGACAAAGGCGAACAGCAAACAAGGTGCCTCTGGCATAACATGTAAAATGCTTCAATTTAAATGGAAGTAAGGCTTCACTTTGCTCGGTGTAATCATTTTGAAAATCACACAGCAAAATCACTGTGTGAACACTAAGAAAGGTGAACACTGCAAAAATTATTTTCAACACTTTTGAAGTGTTTCTATGGGTCCACACCACTGAGTGTTAATTTAACTCCTTTTGAAGACACTAATTATTGAGTCTTTTTGGAGTTAAAATGTAACACTTCATAACACTAATCAGTATTTTTTTTCTCTCAGCACTTGTATTTACTGTTAGACATGAACTGTCTCATGTTTATTCTTTACCATACAAGTGTTGCCCCAATATCAGCACCGTAAAGTGTAATATAGCTCTCCTGAATTACAGACAATTACTTAAATAAAGTTTGCTAAGAGGTGGAGTTTGGTTGAAACACATTTATTCCAAAAAAAAAAGAACACCACATAGACATTTTAAAACTAATATGAAACGATGTCTAAATACAGTATGTCCGTGAATGTTCTCATTCGTCCAGGTCATTGTAAGCCAAAGCAAGATTAAATCGAAAGCAACTGGACTTGTTCAAAAAGCCTTTTTCTGAAGACGTTTCGCTTCTTATCCAAGAAGCTTCATCAGTTCATGCCTGTCAGACTAGTCAGAGCTAGTCTGACTAGTCTGGCAGGCATGAACTGATGACGCTTCTTGGATAAGAAGCGAAACGTCTTCAGAAAAAAAAAAAAAAAAAAAAAAAAAAA
>JAJHUR010091043.1:52943-94946 GCA_027495735.1 Lutjanus campechanus
GTAGTGACATAACTGACAAAGGCGAACAGCAAACAAGGTGCCTCTGGCATAACATGTAAAATGCTTCAATTTAAATGGAAGTAAGGTTTCACTTTGCTCGGTGTAATCATTTTGGAAATCATACAGCAAAATCACTGTGTGAACACTAAGAAAGGTGAACACTGCAAAAATTATTTTCAACACTTTTGAAGTGTTTCTATGGGTCCACACCACTGAGTGTTAATTTAACTCCTTTTGAAGACACTAATTATTGAGTCTTTTTGGAGTTAAAATGTAACACTTCATAACACTAATCAGTATTTTTTTTTTCTCAGCACTTGTATTTACTGTTAGACATTAACTGTCTCATGTTTATTCTTTACCATACAAGTGTTGCCCCAATATCAGCACCGTAAAGTGTAATATAGCTCTTCTGAATTACAGACAATTACTTAAATAAAGTTTGCTAAGAGGTGGAGTTTGGTTGAAACACATTTATTCCAAAAAAAAGAACACCACATAGACATTTTAAAACTAATATGAAACGATGTCTAAATACAGTAGGTCTAAAATTAGTGCTGGTCAATGCAAAACACAGCAGGTTTATTATTTTAGTCTTCTGTGCAGTATGCAGCCCTCAACTGAAACCACTGCTTAAGTTAGCATTAGCTTGCTTAGCTCACTTATCAGCTCAATAGGAAAACTGTCTCTAAAATTCATTGATGACACAGGTTACATGTCTTCAACTGGGGAGGAGGCTTTCACGAAGTGATATGATACGCAATGAGCAGTGTATCTAAAAAAAAAAAAAGCATACTAATGTTTATTTATACGAAAGTATGTTGAATGTTTGTGCTTATTTTGGGTATGTAGTGGATAGTATGTGATTTCGGACCCAGGGTTATTTTGAACTTTACCACCACATTATGAATCACTTGTCCTTGAGAGTCTGTTGTCTGGTGTAGTGTGAAAAACAATAGAGCCTGCAATCTGTCAAAGTTGATGGCTATGAAAGGCTGGGATCTTAAAATGGAAAATGTGTAGCTTGAGAGTCTTTTATCCTGAGCAGCCCTTTGAAATACCCACCCAAACCCAAACAATGCTGTCAACTCAAAGCACGGGTCTCAAAAGGACCCTAAACATGTGTTCTTTAGATCCCGGCTCCTGTTCGCCTGTCACACAAGCATGCAGCATGGACACCCGCATTCAATCAGTCCTCAACACACACACACACACACCCACACAGACATATATACATGCAGACACACACTAGCATGCAATCTTTCTCATGTATACACAAGCATACCTCCCACCCCCACACGACACAGCAGTCACCTCTCGCTCCCACGCATCTCATGTTCTTCCCATATTATGTTAAAGTGGACATGCATAATTGCGCTGGCGTGGTTTGTTGTTTTTGTTGGCGGTTATCAAAAGCCCCCACGATGTCTCGGACAGAGGTGATCATTGTTGCAGGCACCACAAATCTACATCACAGCGCTCACAAATATGCTGTTTCTGTGAGGTCCCATTGTCAAGAATGAGTGTTCTGGTTTTATGGAGGGGGAAATGTAATTTGAGTAATTATATAATTACAGAGGGTCATATGTTTTTGAGATATCATTAAAAATGAATAACTTCAAGGCTTAGGTAAATGCTAAGATGACATTTATTGTATAGTGTGCAGTTGTTACTACTTATTGTAACTCTTTACAGTGTGATCATTTCCCCTTTACACAGGCCCTGTGGTAAAATGGGGTGAAATGAAGCGTAGAGAGAAGTCTGGGCATGCGAGACAGCTACACCTGTACTAACGCCAGAATACAAGCACTGTCATTCTAAGACCTAAAACACTGTAATGACATTGCAGCTGCCAATATCACTGTGGTGAGACATTTACAGTACCACCAGTGTTTAACATTCACTTTTCTGTTCCCCACAAAGCGCAGTGAGTCAATACCAGGTTTAGCCTTTATTTTCCTGCTTGTAAGCATGAAATTTCTGTAGGCTGTAATGCTGTTTCAGATGTTTTGAGCACTCAACTACCCTGAATAACCTTCCTTCAGGAACTGACTTCCACAAGTCATTTGAGGTTGGCTGAAGTTTTAAATAAAGCTGTGGCTTGTGGCAGCAACTGACTCTATATGCTTTGTATATGCTAGATGGGCACAGCTGGTGCCCAACAAGCTCTTTAGCTCTCATGTTTCCAAACAGTCTGGAGGCTTTACATCAATGCCTACATGTGCTCTCCTAGAAATGAAGGTGCAAACTGGAACCGTAACCGGTTCTCTGGCTTGTCCCCGTAGGAGAACCCTTTTTGGTTCCTGGTTAAACCTTTTATAAAGGTTCAACTTGGAACCCTTTCAGAGAGGTCTTCCTAGAATCCAACATAAAGGGTTGTACTGAGAACCATCTGTAAAAGGTTTTTCCCAGAATTCCCTATATGCAAGGTTGTACAGATAACCCTTCTAGGGTGTAATGGTTCCACCCAGAACCCTCTCTGGGGGTTCTATCCAGAACCTTTCCACCTTCTAAGGGTGCCAACAAGAACGCACCCAGGGGGTTCTACCGAGAGCCTTTTTATATTCCGAGTGTTTTATCTAGAACACATTCAGAGGTTTTTACAGAAGAACCTTTTTGTAATACGGTAAAAAAGAAACCATGACAAAAGAGTTCAAGGCTTTCAACAATCCTTGAAAAACTCTTTCCTCCAAAAAGGGTTTCTTGGATGAAAAGGGTTCTTAAAGGAACCCTTAGATCCCTTGACAAACGTTTATTCAAAAAAGGGCTCTTCAGTAGCAAATAGATCTGGTTAGAACCTCATCCCTTCAGGAGGAACCCCTCTGAAACCTTATTTCTCAGAGTGTATATGTTGAAGCTGGCTATATATGAGGCAGAAACCACAGCGTGTGAGTTAAAACAGCAGCTGTCAGTGTATGTACAGACTTTTACTTGATGGCACATCGTTTTTACCAAAAGCCTGTTTTAGTGTAGATGATCTTCACCTCAAATATGTTGTATTTGCTGACAATCATCTTAAGCCTGTAATTTAAATCATATTCCACAGCTTTGGTTTCATTGTTGACAGTCATTTAATAAGACTTTCTGCAGTACATTTATTTGTGTTTATTCTTAAAATTGCGGGTTATTTAAGTTTTGGAACGTCGCTCTTTGAAGATTTCTTGCAACCCTATATTTTAATGTAATCTTTCTCTCTTTCACACGCAATTTCACAAAGATATTCTGTATGATTGTGTGTAGTTCCCTCTTTCTCTGTCTTTCTGTTTAGCAGCACAGGTTTGTGTTGTGGTTTGGAGAGGGTGAGTTAATGGAGAACGTCAAACTGGCTTGTAGCGCTGCCTTGGCTCTGACCCGTGCAGATTGTGGAGTGACCCCAGCGGTGCTGCCCCGAGCCTGTAGTTGGAATCCAATCTCCTTGCTGGGATATGGTGCATGTTTGAGCGGTCCGCTTTGAAAACTTTGCCCCCCTGCCTTCTCCAAACTGTCTATCATTCCTCTAATAAAACCTGGTTTGTTCTCACCTGCGATGACCCGGGTTAGGAGGGTGTTTCGGCTCACAGGCGGCAGTGGCACATTTGTTTAATCACATTAGACCCTTCCTGCTCCCTGCTCCAAGACTGGGTGGAGACAGGAAAATTGGAAAACAGGCTTTGTTCTCTTTGGAAACGAAAGAAATTTTAAATATACAAAGCTAACTGTTGGGACACGCTTAGAAATAAAAGTACTAACTAGAAACATATAGGGTTCTTTGGCTTGTCCTCATAGGAGAACCTTTTTGCTTCCTGGTAGGACCTTTAATAAAGGTTCTACTCTGAGCCTTTTCACAGGGTTCTACATAGAACCTAGCATACCAACCTAACCCAAAGTTTATACAGAGAACCCTTTTATAGTGTAAGATAGGAAGAAGAGAACCCGTGTTTATAAGAGTGTTACATCAAATGCCAATCACACTCTGGCAGGTTGAATGTTATCAGATCGTTTTTAGGGGTTAATGAGGTGATTGAAGTGACTTACATGAAGCCACAGTGAATCAATAGGAATATTTGCTTCAGTGAATTACAATTAAACCAATTGGACTATATAATACTTAAATTATCATTTTAGATCCTGCACCCTGGAAGACGGATGATTTTATCATCTACAAATGCCTGCCCTCATCTCTTCGTTTCATATCACACTTACTCTTCTTCTAATTACAAGCCGGGGCAGAGGAGGAATCGATGGCTACAGACAAGTGACATCGTTAAGGCATTTTGAGGGAAACTGAAATGACACGGGGCGTGATAGCCTTGTTGTTTAATGAGTCAACCAAAGGAGTGCTTCTCCACACCTATTTGTTTCCTCTCCATTTGGGCCCTTTTGCTGTCCTCGTTGGTGGTAATTGTCTGGAACACAACAGCTATGACACAGCTACCCTACCTCACGCTGAGACGCATTAGAGCCGTTTAAAATGTGGCGCAGGGTGAGACTGCACCCCTGTAATTCGATAAAAAAGTGAATGCAGGGACGCAAAGGAAGAGGGAGGGATGGAGCTGGGCTGCGGGCTCGAGAGGCAGCTTGAGAGTGGAGCGTCAGCAGCCTCTCAAGGTGAACAGCGTCAGCTGAAGGTCCCTCTTGTACTTTCTCCGTCTTTTTTTGTATCATGTGTGCACATTTGAATCTGTTTATTTTAATTTGAGTAAGCAAGCATCTTCCTAGTGATTAAACTATTTAATTTTGGTTAACACTGATAAATCTGGGTTTACTAAATGGACATTAGTTTAAAATTGTGCCATTTTGTGTAATTTTAAATCTGGACTTTCTCATTTTAAATTTAGTTTTGTTCAACTCTGATTAAAACTAATCCTAGAATAAATGAATCTTTGTTGATGCACCAATATTAGAGTTTACAAAGGAGAAAATTATTACTCTATGATATTAACCGCAACAGCAAGAGGGAAATGTTTGACTAAAAGGTTGACGAAGATGCAAAGCAGTGCAGAGGGAGTGTTTTTTTGGCACCAATTCAGTGAAATTAAAAGCAAGTTGGAGAAATTGTGTTTGGATCTCAGGGAAGAGAGACATTGAAGATTACAATCAGACATCAGCAACCTGCTGAGAGTCTTCAGTCTAATTCGACTGAGAGCAGATAGTTAACTGTGTTGCTTTTTCCACAATGGCTGGCATCTTGAGAATTCAAAATAATTAGAGTCAAATGGAGAAACGATTAGAAAAAATGGTGGATGGATAAATGGGAAATGTTTTGATGAGTAAAAAGCAAGGAAATGTAGTGCAGACAAAAGTTTATGCATCAGCATGTGATTATGTGGTTATTTACTCCTTCACATTACAGTATTTTACATTATATCAAAATATGAGAGGCTGATTAAGTATTTATTTCATAGTAAATTTACAGTATGTCATGATATTAATATATGTCATGATGTAGTGAAGATCTTAGACAATTTCTCAGCTGAGCTGCAGATGATATCATCAGATGAGAATCTGTGTTTTTGGCTAATCCGTTCAATTAACTCCCTGAAAAATGAATAAACTTAATCACATTGATGCAAAAGTCATCTAAATTCAATATCATCTAACGAAAGTCTTCCTCATTAATTTTGCAATATTTCCCACAATGTCCTAATAGAAGAACATATTTTAAAATGGTAGCTAATTCGATTCGATCTTAGGTTTCATTATAATGATAATGTGTAGGATGATTCAGGACCCTTCCACTTCTAGTCCGGGGACTTGCATCACACTACTGGGATTAATTTCATCATCTGACCTGTTCAATATACATTATCCTGCTTGTGAACTTTGCAGTCGTTTCATCTTGTTTCAAGGAGAATCTGACACGATGACAGACATCAAGAATAACTATATAGAAAAAGCCAGTCTTCTCTTTGCTTATGTAGGTCATAAGGAGGCATCAGTATTAAATTGAGACTGTTTCATAATCAGTTAAAAATTCATTGTAGTAGCTTTGAATTATTAAATTAAAAAAAAATCAAATTTGATTACAAGTCCATAGCAACTGTGTGTTATTCAGAAATAAAAGACAGTAGAACACCATAACTGACCAATCAGAATTGATGTTCACCAAAGTCAAAGTGTAATAATAAGGTGTCAGACAGCCCACCCTTCATTCACACACAGATGCACACACAGTCCCCTTGAGATCCGCTTTATGTCTCATTCAGTTTTGTCTGTTAGTATTTTCTCCTCGTCTCTGACTTTGTGATGTTTGTCAGCAGGTGTCAGTTTGAAACTTTCCCCATCAGTGGTCTGCAGGACACCAGTTTTATTCTTTCTTTTTTTTTTTGTTGAATCTAATGCAAACTGCACCATCTTGTACTAATAAATATATGTATAATACATTTACATAATACATACAGTGCAAAACATATTCCCTAAAGCTTCACCCAGTGATTGCTGACTGCCGAACAGACGTCAATGTATTATGCAGTGGCATCATCGACACCTGTGAAGGCACTTTTGAGGTGTCCTTTTTACCCCGACACCCAGCGACACTTCATTCTGCTCTAAGGAGGAGCAGAGGGAGAGCGGCTCTGGTTTGAAGGGTGAATACTTCCTGCCACACTTCACACTCAAAGCATGTAAAAGGTAGCCTGATTTGTCTGCTCGCACTGTTTGCTCCCGTATGCATGAGCCGGTGTGCTTCAAGGTGCTTCTTGGATTTCAGGAGGGGCCTTTTAACTTGAAACCAAAGAGAGGCAAGTCAATTTTTTCTCCACCTGCCTGGGAAAAAAAAACGCTGCTGGCTGCTTTTGTTTTTGGTCCCTGCTGAGAGTATTAAGCCTGCCCACCAATTAGGGCATTCCGATTCTTACTGCCCATGAATTATTAAGAGCAGCCCATCGACTAGGAGCGGTGACGGAGGGCAAGAGAGAGGGGCCAAGCCACCTGAGCACCACAGCTGCATTTGTTGAAGCGTTAACTGTCTGTGTGAGCTCTGCACCAATGCTGTTACAATTTAAGTACAAATAACCAAGGTTTCAAGGGTTACTTTTCTGATACAATTACAAATTACCTGTTAAATAATGTAGTCTAATGTAGCCTAATCCAAGTATTACAATAGCCTATTAAAGAAATGTAACTTGATTACTCTAATTTAGCCTTTGGATTACTTCAATATGGTAAAATTGTTTAGTCTACTATAATGCTAATGCTTATTAATTGTTTGTCCAGATATTCCTTACTTTGGCTTGCGGAAATACACGTTCAGATTAAAAATGGTAATTATACAAATTTAAATGTATTTGTGAATTAGCTATTGAAGTAAACTTATTCTGGGGCCTTTGTTTTTACCCACACACCATCCTGGTCACCAGCAAAACCACATACATTCACAAAATAACTTGCAGTAGTTGCGGTGGTTAACAGTTAGCTACCTAGCTATATTTCTGTGTAGCTAATGTTAGCGGTTGGTCCATGTAGCTAATGTTAGCAGTTGGTCTGTGTAGCTAATGTTAGCAGTTGGTCCATGTAGCTAATGTTAGCGGTTGGTCTGTGTTGCTAATGTTGCCTCTTGGTCTGTACAGCTAATGTTAGTGGATGGTTTATGTACTGTAGCTAATGTTAGCAGTTGGTCTGTGGTTAGTCTGTATAGCTAATGTTAGCGGTTGGTCTGTGTAGCTAATTTTAGTAAATGTTTCTGTAAATGTTTCTTTAAATTAGATGTTAAGTTCTTGGATAATGATAGCATTTTCACAGATGAAGGCAGAACTGTCACTGTACTGTGATGTTCTTCCTTTTTTTAATCTAAAGGCAAAATAATGTTGAAATTTCTACAAAAAGCATTTTTTCACCAAAATCCATGATAATGAACTCACTGTAAGATCACTGTTGTAATGTGTGCGCACATATAATAACAATATATCTTTATTTTGAAATGTATTTTAACATTATAATCCTCCTAATAATCCCCATTTTACTTCTTATTACATTATTATTTTTTGGAACTGTAATGAAGTACAGTTACCTTTTTTGTATCTTAATTACATGATCCTGGTAGATGTAATCTGTGACTCACCAAGCCTGCAAATAACTTATAATAATAATAATTTGAGGTGATTTTAATTACTTCCAATCTACAAGTTGAATAAATGTAGCATTTATTCAGCATTTATTTAACAACAAGCATGTATGAGAAAAAAGAGAACGAACAGGAGGGACAGATAGGATTATGTACGGTATTAAATTGCAACTTGCAACACCGGCTACCCCCAAGGTCAACCAATTCATCCCTGCTCTAGAATTTATTGCCTGGTAGTAGCTAAGGCAATGAGGTGCTGTGAACCTTGAGCTCATGTCTATATAGGAGGTCTCCACAGCCATATACTGGGGAGGGAATCCTGCTTGTTAACTCTCCATTCGGGGGCTCCAGCCAGCTCCGGTGCCTGAAACATGACCCCATGATAGCGCCGGCCAAGGCCTGCTAATGTGCCTGCTCCTTTTTGGGGAACACCAAGTTAATGTTCCTCGGGACCATCACCTCATCATAAATACTGTAAGTCTTTGAGACGGTGCCAATGGGCCGTAACTCGTGAGGAACGACGGGAACGCTGCGAAATTAGGTGCCCGTCAAATGTGACTCCTGGCGATTGTCAGTACTTAAGATGTATTAGACGGAGAAGGGGGAACTGCTTTGTGTGGGAGCCCCTGCCTTACTGGATAACAGAGCTATCATTATGCATGAATAATTGGATGCATTCCTTTTATTTTTTTTTTCTCTCTTTTCACCAGTGGGCTGTTTAATGTAGCAGAGTTGTCAAATAAGTCTGTCGCGGGGAGAAAGAGGCAGCCAAGACTGATTACTTTATGTGAATGACTTTTTTTCTCTCGCAGAATTGAAATAATTTAGAGCAGTTAAGAGAGGAGTGGGACTGTGGAGAGTAGGATATATGTGGATATTGTGGCACGGCGGGGCTTTTAAGTGTGTTGTGATTTAGTTATTTATTGTTTTGCTGCGGGGAACGAGGCGAGAAGAGAATGCTGGTCTCTCAGATGTCTTTAAATAGAGATCCTGACTGCCTACTTGCCCGCTTGCTCGTACTCAGAAATGGCTGGTTCAATCTCCGTTCGGTAATATACATTAGCCATGGTCCTGTTTGTCACCGGAATAGCTGAAGTGCCCTTTAGCTGGCATTAGATTCAGTGTTTTCTTCTCTGTTGCTCCCTTGTTACTCAAAAACCACCGGGCCGAAATAGTTTAATGCTCGTACAATAGCACCGTTTTGCTCGTTTGTCAGTGCACCTCCCTGTCTGAAAAACACATACACAGTGACACATAACACCGAGCTCAGGCTAGAATCCAGAAAGTCTGCAGAAATTATGTCCTTCAATTTGTCTTCTTCTTTTGTCTCTCCTCTTTTCTCCCTTGAACATTTTATTTCTCCCCCTGGGTTTGACAAAGCAGCACTTTCCAGTCTGCGACAAGCTGTGTACATGCAAGATGCTTTTTTGGACGCTGCTGTAAGCCTTCTCATGGCAGCAGAATGACAATAAGTCACTGTCAAATTATCATAGAAATAACAGATTTATAGTGCTTTTCAGTATCATATTGGCAAGTGATAATTAATAATATTTTACCCACTCAGAAAAAAATTTAGGTTATAAAAATGATTAAAAATAAAAAAAAATATCTTAAAGCACAAAATATACATTAATTAGGCCTTTGATATGGACAAAGTAAAACATCACAAGATTTCTGACCACATACCGTGGAATCGATATTGCAGCAATAGTGTAGAATGCTTTGTGGTGCTTTCATAAAATATTAGTACTTTGAGATTTTTGATCAATATATCAGTAATGTGGATATAATGATTAAACTCACAAAGTCAAATACTGGAGCAGCTAGAACAGGCTTGTAAGTTCAGTCATATTACTTTACTGTAATGAAGCCTTTAAAACCAGGAGAAGACATAACTTATGCTATATTAAGATATAACAATATCCAAAATGCCAATATTTAGACCTATAGCATGATATTGATACAGAATTGATCTTTGATTGCTGTTTATTTTGAGGGTCCTCTTTGAAGAATATTATCATTATATATTGTAACATGTACATTAATAGTAGATTGAATAATTTTCTCTGAAAAATATACAGTTCCACCAGTCTGGATGTAGCCTGGGAGGTATAATAATAATGGATGGGGGGGGGGATGCTGATTTGTTCTGGGGAAATGCCTGCATGTTGCACCACATGAGATGTGGATTTAAAGTTCTCATGAAGTCAAAAACAATGTTGAAGTGGTTTTTTTTTTCACAAATGTTTTCTGTTATGCGTCACTTATAAGCCAGTATCTGGTCCAACAATGACAAAAGAGTAGGTTTGTAGGTATTCTTGGTTATTTTTAATGGTACTCGAGGGTTTTTTTTCCCCCTCAAGAATGATTAAAAACTGTTGATGACTCATCCTGCTCTTGGGGGCCGAGCGTGTAAGGAGAATACATTTGTTCACTGGAGTGGACTGGAGTGCCTCTAGGGGCCAGGTCAAAAGCATGACTTTATAACTTTATTCACTGATATGGCTGAAACTAGATCATATTTTGTGGTTAAAATATTTTCCTGTTTCCCTTTTGATGTCCACCGGCTGCTCAGCTTCGACTCTCTGTGACATGATTACAGAGTTTCCTGAGGGACAGATAGCTTTAGCAGCTTTCTTGATACTAAAGTAGCTAAACATGACTGCTAGCTGCCATGCCATGCTCAGCAGTGAACACTGTCACGAGGACTAACACAGCCTCTGAGACCAAAAGGGAACACAGTAAAGAGGTCATTTACGGAGTCTCCATGTGAAAAAATTGCTTTTCTTGTTGATTAAATATGCAACAATTAGCCAACCACTAACTGCCATTAGCTCAGTTAGCAGTGACTCAGACCTGGGGTGCCAGGAGCCAAACCTGGCAAGAAAATCATCTCGACAGTGTAGCCTGTTCCCTGTCGTCGAACTTGCCTCCCTTGGTCTTAAAGGTGTTTTGGTTCTGGTCTGGCAGTGTTCACTAGGATCTCTCATCCTAGGAAGAGTCCGCTAGTATGACTGCTCTCCTTCCTATACCCATGGACTGCTTTAGCTAAATGGTGGGGGCATAACCATTCAGCACCATTAGCTACTGTACACGCCAATCAATGACCTCACACTAGCTGCTTGTTTTTACAGGAGACACATAAGCAATAAGGACTCCACCAGCTGTTTTTTGGGTTTTTTTTAATGCTGTGGTGACAGGACGTTAGGGCCACAATATCTCAAACATACCAAATCAACCGCAGTTTCCAAAAGGGATAGAAGGTTATGTAAGACAGTGTTGTTTGCCATGGAGCAGAGCTGCTGTCAGTAATCAAAGTTTTGGCTAAATCTATTCTCTAAATTTAGTTGTCTGAAGCAAAAATAGACCCTTAGATGTGTTGAAGTGTAAAGATTCAGACCCCTCAGTGTCAGAAACAGCTGCTGCAGAGAGTTTTCACAAGCTGCTTTCTTTCTCTTTGAGTGGATTCATGTAGTCTTTTTGTTATTCTGCGCTGCTCCCAAACCACGATCAAAGGTCTCAAGGATAGCTGTTACGCTTTCTCAAAAACAATCCACAAGTCTGGAGAAAGTTGACCAGAAGTGGGCCCAGACTTGAACTGAAGGGGCCTGATGGAGCTGCAGTGTGCAGTTTCCTTGTCAGCCAGTCGGGAGTTGTTTACTTTTCCAGATCGTGACTCAGCCTCATTATCTTGAGTCCCTTCTACACCTGCCATCCAGCTGTAGCCTTCACTACACACTAAACATCAAACCGTCTATTAAGGGTCTGTCGTTTTGTCTGCTCTGCTTAATGTTTGCTTTGATTACCTCAACCTGGATCTTCAGAAAACAAATTTGTACCTATGTAACTTTAGTGGAAGATCACTGAGATACGCGTACCTCTACTTTAGTGACTCAAACAGATTGATGAGCCTCTACGGGTCTTAAAATATGCTGTGGCTGATGGGACTTTAGCAAGATAAGTTGGGCCTCTTGTGGGACACGAAGCAGCCTGTAACTAATTAATTATGCATTTCTAGCACATTCTTTTTCAATCAGAACTGAAGGAATGCCACCCTGGCCTGGCGACTGCTTTCTGTGTGGCAAGTCTCACCTCCTTGTCATCCACTGTTAAAAAAAAGAAAAAAAAAATCAGCGTGAGGATCATTGTGATGGTAATGTCCATCCATGCTTGCGGGCAGACCCCTTCGTATTCAGCCCCACAATGAGTCTGCTGTCTTGGGTATTAAAGAGGTGGTCCGCACTGGCGGACGCCTTAGCTGAGGAGCTTCCTGTTCATGTGGTAATCTGCGCGGCGGTACAATGGAGCGGGTGCTGTTCTCTCGGAGCCCAGCCCCACACATTCAACTAGAGAATAGAGGGCCACACACCACAACAATAACAGTCCACTGCTATCATCTCATGAAAAGTCTCCATTCGAGGGTAAATAAATAGTTTAGAAACCTTTTAGCACATACAATAGGCCAGGCTACCGCTGATTTTCATCTTTGATGTCTCCTCACAATTTGCCCTCGCTTATGAAAATATTATGTCGGGCTGGAAAAACAGAAAGCTGAAAAGACTAGAAACTCAATTGTTATTCTACCTTGAAGGAGAGCTGTAAGGGCTTTTTTTGGTAGTGATTACAAAAAATGAACTGGGATCATTTTCGTCATGCAGGATTTAAATTTGAAATGAAATAAAAGCCAATCGTCAGGTTCATTAGCTGAGAGAGGATCGCAGACTCTGAGCTCTGTTTTCCAGTAACTGTTTCTCAAATTCTTGCGAAAGTGTGGGCAATAGACTCAAGGGTGACATCATAAAAACAGAGGAAATAAAAATAGAAAGTCCAAACAGCCTCTTGAATTTGAGATTTTATTGTGATTGCTACTCTGTGTTTTCAGAAAGTTGTTTTGAGTGGGAGCATCTCAGTGAGGGATCCTTATAAAAGCACTGGAGCAATTGTCAGAGGGAAGAAGAACCATAATCCCAGGCTTTGATTCATAAAGTGGCTTGCAACAGGATTGCTGATATGGGACAACTGCGTATCTTTCCCTGAAATTTATGGTCATTCAGCCTGCACTGTGATGCTAAATTAGACCCCTGAGAAGCTTTATGAATAGATACAGTACATAAGGAAAGCCTGAGTGGTGAACAACAAGAAACCATCATGCATTCCCGTCAAAGCAGAACAGAGACGTGAATGAATTTTAAGGATTACAAGATTCAAGGTTGTATATTATCTCTATACAATACAGGGTTGTACAGTGAAATTAGAGTTGCAGTTCCTCCATAGTACACACAAAATACAACATGTATACAGATAAATAAATGTTCGACCCCTAATTACTACATATGCATACTTGTATACATCCAGGAAATAATTCTGTGGTCCTTTTTTTGCATTTGCATCAGGTTGAACGTAAACAGCAGCAACAAGATAGTGAATATATCTGGGAATTACATCTGGGAATGATTGTCCATTGACCACAGCTGTCTTTGAGCATAAAGCATCATCAATTTAAACACAGAATCCTCCTCCCTTCATCCTACCAAAGTCTTGTGTGTTGTGTCCTGTTAGCCCAGAGTGCATTTGCCCCTCAGGTGCAACAGCTTGACCCGAGACGTGGCTGTGGAGCAGGTCTCTATGTGTGGGCACAGCAGTCTCTGGTTTCCAGTTGCTTGTCAAGCCTTGAGTCTTATTTTGTCTGTTTCATTTTCCTGACCGGACATGATCCGGGAGCAAACTTAAGTCCCAGCTGTCGCATGGCTGTTGTCTCCGCTCACTTCCACTCCTCCTGTCTGCTGTGGTGTGTTCAGCTGGTCTGACTGTGTGGTTGAAAGATGCTGCCTGCATTTGTTGATCATCTCAAAGTCCGCTGCTCTTTGATCCAAACCCTACGCTTCATTTTCCAATGCCTGCGGGTGTATTTCTGTCTTAGGTGATGCATGTTTTAGCAATAAAGCAATAAATGAACTGTAAACCATGACTTTTTCAATGTCAACCTACCATTAAGTGGAAAGACTGAATAACTGCAGCTACCTTTGAAGATGCAGAGGGACTGATAGCGTCACTGTTGAGTTTGTTCTGACCTGCTTGAACCCAGATGGCCTGTGTTTATCTATACTGGCTGTGATCCCTAACCGTGTCCAAGTGTTGCTTGCATTAAAGTCTTCCAGCAGCCTGACAAGAGCACAGCAGGCCAGAGTCACTGAGGCAAGCAGTCAGGCAAGGGGGAAACATTACACCATTACACTCACCTGTTCCACAGCCATGGTGACTTATCTCATGAATAAATCACACTACCAAGGTCCGGACAACTCCGACACTGCAGCTCTTCTCCTTTGGCAGACGTCTGCATCCCTATCCATCTTCCTCTCACTGTTACTTCTTCTTTCTCCTTCTCACTGCTTTCTCCCTCCCTTCCTCCCTACCGTCTTATTTCTTATATCTCTCGCACTAGCTGGCTGCCCGACAGTGCTCACTTTATTTATCACGCGATTGTGACACTTTTGGATAAAGCTCCACACCCGCGCTGATTGAACTCTGCTTGTGAGAGCTGGGAAGCACAGATCATTCCCCTTTGGTTTCCAGTAAGTCATGGGATTGACAGCTCGGGATGGTCTGCCCAGAAGAGGCTGACTCTCTTCCTTTAAATCACTCAGAGAGGCACTTCTGAAGGGTCCCTAACTCAGCGGTCACGCCAATATGCCAAACCAACAGAAATACTGGAAGCACCTATGTTGAAAATAAAAACTGAAATAGACTGATGGATAGGAAATAAAGACTAAAAGTATATGAGGGGGGCTTATATTTGAGCTTTGTCTTTGATGTGAAAACCTTACTGGTCTTGACACATCTGGTATGACATATCCATGTGCACAGGGACAGAATATCAAGTGGTGATTCCAAAGATGCTACAATGCGGCATTGTTCTCGCATTGACCCTGAGTAAAACAATCCCCTGCATAGCCTGGCTGTCTGCTGCTGACGGCAGCCTTGCAGTATGTGAGCTTAGGCCCGAGGAGGCGGGTGGATACAGGGGTTTTTGTGTTGAGTAATGCTGATATTCCTTCTAGGGGGATAGTTGCTTAACACACTGTGCAGAATCTGGCACGGCGTTTTCTTTGGCCTACTAAACTCTGCTCAACACTATGTAAAAACTCCCCAATGGCTGTTAGACAGGGAGGATCGAGGGGGTGGAGGGAAGGAAGAGAGAGACTCGAAGAGAGACGGGGGGAGCACGAAGGAGAAATGGAGGACAAGCAGCCAGATGAGGATTGGGATGGATTTAGGGATAGATGAGAGCTGACTGAAGGGATTGGAGAAGGTGAAGAAAGGATGGATGGAGGACTAGCAGGGGATGGATTCAGTTATGGAAGGTTAGAGGGAGGGAAGCAGAGGGGCACGATGGTCCACAGTACGGTAGTCTAGCAGTGAAGACAGTTCAATATATGGACAAAAAAGCTGCTTAGGCTGTGAGGAATCTTTTATCCCTCGTCAAAACACGGCACTCGGACTGTGATGGGAAACCAAATGGAAATATATTAGTTAGATTGCGATTTACTGCTTTGACAAAGTGCACTTGTTCAGTAAAGATGATGAGTCAGTGCCTGAAGTACACAATCAGCCCACTTCAAAGTCTGAACTTGCAGCAAATAACTCTGTGACAAATTAGATCTCATCCAGGGCCACAACAAAGTGACTGAACAACAAAAAGCCTCCAGGTAGGAATGCATTTATCAGAAGTGAGCAGTGTGCCAAATCAGAGTTTGGAGCCTCTGAAAGACATGCCACGAAAGGTGGGTGTTTTAGAGACTCCAGCCCCACAGAGACAAAAGCTATGATGCAGTCAGGCAGTTTTTCTTGCCAAGATGTAAAGTCAAAAAAGTTTATCACCAGACAAGTTGCCCTAAAAAAAAAAGAGAGGAAAGAAAAGCAAATAGCAGTGGTAAATTAGGACAGGTTCTATGATACTTGTGTTTACAGCATCAGCTGTGATGCTGTACCGTGGTCTGAGGCAGTATTTAATTATGATACTCAATTCTGCTGCAGGGTGTTGGTCACTTACTAAGAAGTTCCAGTTAAACATCTGTTCACTGCTAGTCACATAGTATCAGCATTCGGGCCGCATAATTCACAGTATTATCGGAATGGCAATATGGCCAAGTGCAATATCCAAATTACAGAACCCTGGTCTACAAATCATGTTGTCCAGATGTAAGAAAACATGTATGTATGGTACAGATCCAAGCAAAACATTGCAGTTTGTGTTCTTTTATTACTCTCTCATCGTCCATATTGATTGTTTTGAGGACAGGAATCATAAATATCAAGGACATGAGCGTCCTTTTTGACCAACAAATGAAAAACTTTGCTAAAATAGAGCTAGAGCTATTTTTTTTTACAATCAACACATCACTTAGCCAGTTAATTAATGCACTGAGAAGGTTTGGACATCATCACTGGGATAAACTGAACTAATCTGATGTCCCCTTGCTTGTATGCATTACTTCCCGTTAGAAAGCAGTGTCAGCCTTCAGCCGACAATATGGAATATTATTTGTTTGTGAAAATCATGATAGTGATTTAGGGACAGTGACATGGTTGGGTAGCTAGCCAGTCTTGTTAAACATACTGTCAAATTATATTTAATGTTTGTCAACTGTACATAATGTTACTGACTTTGAATCTGGCTAGCGTAATGTTAGCTCATAGCTGAGCCAAAGTGTTCTATGAGCTGAATATCTCCAGTCACAAAGTCTTAATTGAGGTTTGTCCTATTTACTGCAGTAGTGAACACGTTTGGATTGAGTAACAACCATATGGGATGGTAATGAATGTTCCAGGTATTAGTCAAACCCTGGGAAAATAGTTTTGGTTTGTGAAAAACTTTAGATTTTGATTGCAGCCTTAATTTTTTTTTCTTTGGCCAGTGAGCATGGAATAAGTGGGATAATGCCCTTTGTCGTGTCCATAATCAGGAATTAATGGACTCTGCAAAGCCTCTACATCGTCCATTAATTCCTGATAATAGACACCTTAAAGGCCATTATCTTCTCTGTGTAGCACGCTAAGCTGTAAGTTCCACACTCTGATTAATGCTGCGTTTAAGACAACATCGGAGGTTGGAATTTCCCAGTTGAATTTTCCAACTTCTGACCTCAAAGCGTTCGAGGTGCACAATGTCAAAAGAAAAAACAAAAACAAAACATGGCTGGTCCTGACAAATTGGTGAGTTTTATTGGCAAGTGTAGACTCAATTGAACCCTCAAAAGCGCACCCTCCCTGCATAAACTACACAGAGGAGGAAAAATGAGGTGTGAGGCAACACCACTGTAAACACCATTATAACATTATCATCATGTTCTGATATCAGTTTACACGCAGAACTATTATATTATAGTATGGATTATTTTAGGTTTCAGTGGGTGGCACCATTGTTGTGAAACATCAGACAACTGCTTCTTCATGAAGTCGGGGGTAGCTGGATTTGCCCCAAGTTAAATGTAGGAACTTTGAGTTTGAGTGGTGTTCCACTGTGTTTTTTCCAGTGGGAGGTCAGAAATTTACCAGTTCCGAGTTGTCTGGAACACAATATAACATCATGTCTTGGCTGTTGAAAAGAACAAAGTGGAATGTATGCCTGGCCTCTATTATATACAACTTTTGGCATCTTTTTTTAAAGGTGCAGTTTGGTATAATCATGTAATTAACTTTATTTATCATTGACGGATGATGATTTGAATGTTATTAGCTCACAAATGCAAAATAATCATATGATTTCATGCCTTTAGGAGTTGATGTGAATCACTTGAACAGATGTTAAATTGGATAATTTCTAACTGATCTAGATTGTGTTTTCAGGTGTTTATGTTGACGTCTGCCATCTGCAGTGAAAATAATTGGATACTATACTTATTTTCAAACATGCCAAAGATGCAAGATGATTTTTTCATCCTGCTCTTTATTTTCTCCCGTTTAAAAAAAACCAAAACATTCTTGTTGGTTTGATTGCCTGCTGCTGCACGACCTTTTCTCCAGCTCATTCAGAAGTTCACATCCATCAAAATCTCATTTACAGCTTGCCTCGCAATTAGAGACTGGCTGGATAATGTACCATTTCAAAGCCATTTTGTTTTTCACACAATGTTTTTTGCAGTCGACATATAGACAAATAAATGGATACCTGGAGTTGCTTTCGGCCTCATTTAAATTATGTCTCCACAGTCGAAGCATTTGAGTAATAATCAGAAAGACTGTGGGCTAAACAGACATTTAATTTTTCTGTATTACGAATCTGGTCTGTCCACTTTTAAGCAGTTAAACATCAGCATCACAACCTTCCTCCTGCTGCTGCTCGTGCACCTGATTTTTCTGGCTTGGATACAGACGGAACATAGCCTGGTTGGTTAGGATCCCTGTGCGAAATCCCTGGATATGTTTTTCAGATGTACGTCATAAAATAACCCTATAAACTACCACAAACCGACCATTCTCCATTCCCTTGCTGATTTGTTATGGCTGTCTCAAGTCTTCCTGCCACAACAGCGGCTGGTGTTTAGTGCCAGTATTTAGTCTGGCAATTGTCAGAGACGCTTCAGTGAGTATATTCCTTGGGGGCCAAAAGTGACATTCCAGACCGAGAGCAACTACTTTGCATGTGAAAGAAAATGAATATGCAAAGAGAAGAGGATGTGCGTTCTCTCCTGTGCATATTTATATACATATCTGCATTTGTGTGGATCTTATCTTTTCATCTTTGTACAGTTGCGTTCATATATGCAATCGTCGGGTAGAATGCTTCCTCATTTTGTGTGTTTAAGCCAGTTTGCTTTAGATTATCTGTTTGTTTTTGTACTGTTTGTGCCTGTTAATCCACCTGTGTGTCCATGACTGTGTGCATGTGTGTGCATTTACTTGTGTGTATCATAGATCTATAGGCAGTGTGAGAGAAAGGTATATAGGAACTGGATTTCTCCACAGGCGTAGAAGTCATTAACATACAGTATGTACACAAAACAAGGTGGAGAATAATTATGATCCAATACATGAAGTATTGGACTAAGTTTTGTCCAATGAACACCTAGTAGACAGGTATGTAGTGAAGTTAAATGTCCAGTGTGTGTCTCATTTATTGGCAGTATATGACTAGCTGATGGGTTTTTGTCACCTTACAATGAGCCCTTATACCTCTTCTATGAAGGCTGCCATGTTGAACCACCGTGTTTCTACAGTAGCCCTGAATGGGCAAACCTAACACTGGCTCTAGATACAGCTTTTCAGGTTTTTCGTGAGTTTCGCAGCCACCGTAGGTGCACCTAGATGCACCTCATCACTAGATGCCACTAAATTCCTCACACTGGTCCTTTAAATGGTACGAAAGAAAAAGTTTATTCTAAGCTGACTGAGTTACATTTCATGGACCTTTGTATGGCATCAAATTCACAATATGAAACAACAGCAGTTTAATACTAAAGCTACAGGCTGCACCAGCCAATCAAAAGGGGAGTCAAATACCTAGGATAATAACAGCATTGATAATTGATTAAAAACAACATTAATGTTGGGGTAGGAAGTTTATTTTTGGTGTCATTGGGCAAACATGTACAACAATGTAATTCAAGTGGTCTGGGAGAAATCTAGACTCCTGCTCCTCCTCTTGGGTCTGTATTCAGGCTTTAAGAAATCTAGCTCATAAAGGGAGACTTTGTCCAATCACAGGTGAGTAGGATAATTCATTGTTGAGCCTCCTTTCCTAACTGTGAATATTTCACAACCTGGATGAATGAGACTCAACAATCTACTATTTTCCTCCAGAATCACTTTCTGCACCTTTTAACCTTTGGGAAATAATTTAAGTGCAGAATCAGTAGAACACAGATGAAAATAAGAAAAAAAGACATTGAGCCCAAATAAAGTTAAAAGCAAATAATAATATCATAATTGACTATTTTCTTCATATTTCCTTAACAGTAATTGATTCTGTTGTCCTTGCCTTCATTAGAGGACTCCTTAAACATTCACATTTTCCTTCTGCGTGATTTTCTTTGCTTCAAGGTTATGAATAAATTTTCAGTTTGGATATTAGACTTGGACTGCTTCTTGTTGATAATAACAGACCTTTTTCACAGCAGCCATTCTGACATAAAATAGTTTGGTAAACACAAGTGTTACAAAAATGATACTAATTAATGTTTCGTTCCATGCCGGTCAAAGAGAGTTAGTGTGCTGCTATTGTGTATGTTGGCTCACTGGAACAGGACAGTCATCTCACGGGTTATTTGGTAACACCTATGTTTCCCTTATATTTCATATCAGTACTGTAATGAAACATGTCTATTGTGCATGTTAGCTCACTGGAAACATCTCTATTACACTACTATTACACACTGAACCTGTGTTTATCTGCTATTTTACATCAATATAGGTGCCATGAAAAACACCAGCTGGTTATTGCCTATTTAAATATACATTTTCTTCCTGTTGTTTTTTTTTTCAACCTATTTTCATTAGTATTCTGTGGATCTTGACACATATCCTTTGTTTCTCAGTTGTCGATGTGGTTATTGTCTCAGGTGTTTCAGATTTCACTTCACTTCGAATTTGTTTTTGCAGCCTGTGTCTGTAATATAAAGTTGTTGTTACATATTGTGAACAAGATGCCTGACAAAAGGTCAGTGATGGAAACATTATATCCTTAATGAACTCTGTCAGTGTTCAACCTTTTCTTTCAATACACAAAGTTGAGCATGTATAAACTGCTGGAAGTGTGTTATAGCATTTACTGCAGCAGTCTTTAATGTGTGAAATACTCAGTGTGAGTCTGCTATTTGTAAAAGCAATGTTAACATCGCTCGGTTATGCAAACATTACGTAGTACCTTTAACATAAGGCTGTGGGCACACAGTCAAACACACACACACTGAGGTCAGTGTCAGGCAGTAACTCATGCACCGGGCTGTTGTGGACCTTTGAGCCTCTTTGCCGCTCCTGCACCAATTACAGCCTTATTTATGAATTTGAGCACAGTTGACCTTCTGGAAGAAGAGACGTAAATTTGTTTGTCTGGAGAACGGCGTAACAAATGGCATTCTGGGACAGCTCAAGCTTCCTCTCTATCAATCTGTCCCCTGTCTCCCTCTGTCCTCTGGCATTCTCCACAGCTCAGCAATAACTCTCGTCAACTGGTCAGCCGGTCAGCTATCCAGTCAGTCATTTAGAAACAGCAGGCAGTCAACAAGTTGGTCTTCCTGCATTGATAAACAAAGATCAGTGGACCTAGAAGTAACATTTGAGAGTGAACTTTGTGTTGTATTTCTGAGGGAGAGGTAAAAAGAGACTCACAGTTGTATGTTTCTTATTCAGTCTCATTCTCACTTCATGTGGCCTATGAGAACATTTCAGGGCAGGGTGCCAGCCCATGTGCGTGACTGGATTGGTAGACATTTGTCTCAGTGAGAGACAGGTCACGATGAAATAGAGCTAACCCGGCTCTCTCCTCCCTCTCCACATCTTCCACAGTCGTCTGTTTGTGCTTACACTTCCTGTGAAAAACATAACTGACTCCTGAAGAATGTGCCCAATTAGAGACGGAGAGAGGGGTGGGGGTTCTCTCTTTCTTATACTGTATTTGGCATTGCTTTACACAGAAATGGAGCTTTACACTGAGGTTTCCTCTGGGTCCAGAGCTCTGGTGAGTTGGGGCTTTCCAGGCAGCGTAATGTTCAAAAACACAAAATGCATGGAAATACTGGGGCAAGGCTCAGTGAAATGATTTATTACAGTAATTGAACAAAATTCTTTGTAGTTTCTGTTTTATCTGATACTTCATAGAATTGGAATCTTAAGTATTATCAGTTAATGTACCCACCCTCAGTCATGACTGTTGTCATGTTCTTCAGGATTCCTTGAAAATTGAATCCAGCAAGTCACTGGTTGCTTTTTCATCTGTTATGTCCTAATGTTGGTTTTCTCAACCTATGTACAGTATGTATGTGCTGATTCTCATCACAGATCCTTTGGCCAGAGATGTGAAAAGTACACACATTCTTCACACAAGTAGAATTATATAAGGATACCTGGATAAAAGAAAGACTGAACTATTGATTTAACTTCTTTAATTAAGTGAAAGTAAAAATGTACAGACTCTGACTTACTGTATAATCAAAGTATAAAGTAAAAAGTAGCTCTCTCAAGAGCATTTCTACCACTGGACCTCACCTTTTCTCTGCAGTCGAGTCTCCCCCTCTCATCTGTTTCGTCTTGTCACATCTTTCACATCATTTTCCTTTTGGTACATCAGTCGTGCATGTTAAGCATTGATGGATAAGGAATTATCTTTTCCATGTATTATTGTCCCTTCTATTTAGGTTGAAATCGGTCCTGATGGTGGGGACGTGGCACATGATGATGCCAATTTTTTTTTTTAAAAATCAACAATTCTCCGTGAATGCATTCAAGCTAAAGTGACAAGCCTTAAAAAAATGTAAGGAGTAGAAAGTACAGATGCTTGTGTTAAAATGTAGGAAGAGAGAAGTAAAAAGTTGTCGGAACAGATACCTGTAAACTGCGCAAGTACTGAAACAAAGTACTTTTTTCATTTTTACTTCCCACCTCTGCCATCGGCCTCGCAGCATTGAAGTCTGGGATTGTGGGTCCCTCAAGTGACATCAAAATCAACTTGTCCAACAGCTCTACTTTCTTTGTGATGCTGAAGGATAAATTGAACTTTTCACCCCAGTCAGACAACCGTTTTTGCTTCACCATTGTCCCTAAAACAGATGCCTGTGCTCATGTGATTAAAAGGCAATATTTAAATATCACTAATGCAACAAATATTTTTATATATTTTTATATATATTTTATATATTTTAATATAAATATATTATTCGCTTCCTGTATTTTATATGTTAAAGTTCAAATCTGCAACACTGTAAATGCTCCCTTCACTCGAACGTGTTACTACTTTCTGAGTTTTTTCAACTCGATAATGACTTGATCAGGCATAAAAAATAAAGTTTCAACACCTGCCTGCTTAAAATTGGGTGTTTGGTTTAATTAACGACTTGGGTGAGTCTGTAACCGTTATTTGTCTATGGATCACAACCACAGTGGATCAGTGGATCAGTTTTGAGACTGTGGGTGCCAGCTTATGTTCAGCTGGAGACCAAACTCCTTTCTTTCTTTTTTCACAATCTCTAACATCCTCCCTGTCCCTCTCATGGTTGCTCTGTCTCTAAATGAGTGTCTCTGTCCTCCCACTTCCTCGCTCCATCCATCCAGCAGTCTCCACTCCCACACCGGCTAGCCTACAAACAGACCCAGCTGGCCATAATGATGACAAATCAGCCCAAATATTTATGTCCATCGAGTTTCACTCTGGCTCTGCCCAAAGCTCACTCTCTGCTCTTTTATTTTTTACGGATCCCTCTGCGTTGGTCACCGTACTTGCAGCCAAACCGTCGTAATCGCTCTTCACAAACACCCCTCAGCCCCAGCTATGTCACCTAAACACCAGTGACTGTTAATGTCCTCAGAGAAGCAAGTTTATGGTTGTCAGAGGAGCGGTATAAACATGGAAACTTACAATGTGCTTATGTAGATTTTTGTGTGGGCTTGGTAACCAACCTGTTCTGTAAATGCGACGTGTGGTGTATCTTCTAGCAGGATATGTGTGTTTGTCCCAGGTCCCACTCACTTTACAGAAACTAAACAAGACTCTGTGGTGATGGAGGACCTCACTGAGAGTCACAAACTCAAACTAACACGTTGGAAATTGATTTTTAAATTGCTTGAGCAGAAGAGGCAGTTTGTTAGGACTGTGCAATTAATCAAATATTAATCTGAGTCATGATTTTGGCTTCCCACAATTATATGATCGACTTCGATAATAAGGCTACTGAAAAGTTGAAGCATTTAGTGAGTTGTTGTCATGTTTTGTAGGATAACGTGCAACCTTCATAATGTACGGCACAAAGTGAGACACATTTCAGAGGCATTTATATGATTCGGTGATAAAAGAATGTGATTAATGGCTTCAAATAAACTTTGCTCAGTTCAAACTTTCTGAATGTTTTCTACTGTTAGACTAGTCAACTAGTCTAAATTAAAATTCACTTTTAATCAGCAGAGAAATTAGTTATCAACATCCCTATATAAGAGCTCTGATTGGGGGTGTGCATAAGACTGTCAGTACACTGTCGTAATCATGTCATGACAGGTGTCATGAGCATGAAGGAGTCTTGATGAAAATTTATGACAGTTGTCATTAAGTCATTTGGTCAGTTATGTAATTTTTAATGCAATTTTGACACTGTTTGAGATGTCTTTGTTATGACACCTTGACATTAATCAAGCTGGTAATGCCTTTTTTATGACAACTTGACATTAACATAGTCTAAAATGCCCTGCTGTCATAACAAAGACATCTCAAACAATGTCAACCTAGCATTAAAAGTGACATAATTGACCAAATGACACTTGATAAACATTCATAAGACTTCATGATGATATCAGGCGTCATGACATGATTATGACAGTGTAACGACAGTCTTATGCACACCCTTTTAACAAAAAGTGTTACTATTTGCCCCCCACCTTCTCTTTATAGTCTCTTTTCTAGGTCAGACGCTTGCGTTGTTGTTCCTTGCACATATTTATTTTTAGTCTTCTAAACTGTGGTGATTCGTGACTAATTATTGATCCCACAGTATTTCTCTGGATGGCAGCAGCAATTAAATTCTTACAAAGAAGTGTAAATAAATAAAATAGCCAAAAAAAAGGTTCATTCTGGAAAGCAATGTAATTCTAATTTCAACGTGAATACACCACTTCTGATTGATTTCTTGCACTAAAATGATGGATTTCAGAGCTAAACTTCTGTACACTAGTCTCCCATTATGTCACTTCATTTGCAGCTAAAACAAATGACTCAGTGTTTTTAAACAGTGATGCTACACAAAGCTCGCCTTGTTTACCTCCATAGCTCTTGTCCTCTCTGTCAGATAATATGTATGCATCCTATCTCTACCCCCTGGAAAAGATATGGCCCTTATTTTAACTCTGGGTCTTCGTATCCAGACACATGGGTCCTGACACATCCTGCTCTTATCTGACCCAAAGAGAAAGCGAGAGGGTAAGAGAGCCAGTAGGGAGAGAGGAAAAAAAGAGGGTGGAGAAGAAATAAGAAAGGAAGTTGGAGGATATAGCAGCGTGCAATAGGCTGCACGTGGGTTTTGTTTCTATGACAACAATATCTTGAAAATTCCTATGGCCGCCGTTGTTGCACACCGAAGATGCTTACACTCATACTGTATGGCCTATTTCCAAACGCACGTGCTGGCTTCGTTTTACTCGTCACGTCAGCCCAGCATGGCAGGGATTTGCATCTGGGCTACCCACTTGAAGGTGTGTCTTGATACATGCCCTGATGTTTTGTTATCTTAAAGCTTTCATCATGAAGCAGCAAAATGAGCAAAATGTTGGGTTTTCATCAGCAGTAACTTAGAATGACTCCTATCCAGAGGAAAGCAACATTACCCAGTAAATTAAAGCTAATGGCTGAAAGTACAAGGAGAGAGCTAAGAAACTAAACTAAATGAAAACTAAACCACAGAGATTTAGATGGAAGCTCTTCTCCATTTAGTCCCCATCTAATATATTATTGGTTGCCTGAAAAAACGCAATGGTGCCAAGACCAGTGAAAAGTTAAGAGATTTTAACTTACGGCTACATGATTAATCGTTGAAAAAAAAAAAATCACAATCTTAATTCATACATCTATGCGATCTCTTATCTGAATGGAGACAATTCACTTGTTTTTATTCCCTTATGTGTTCACATCACACTGCATTCATGTGTTGACTTCTTTACTTCGGAACAGTCCCAGATGTAGTGCTTCCCCGACCATTCCCCAACCCCCATGAAAGAAACCTCAAAAATTTTATTGATGTTATTTACCAAGTTTATGTGCACTTGTTTCATTTCAGCTCAGTGTGAGAGCCTTACTGTGCTTTGCTGTCGCTCTCTCATGTTTCTCTCTCTCCTCCATTCTACTGACGTGGCGTAGATGAGAGAAAAGAAAGAAAGATGGACGGATGTTTATCCCAAACAAGTTGAGCCAAAGCCACCTTCTTTCCCTCCAACAAGAGTGCATTGCCACTCAACTCAGCAGAGATTCAGTAGCTTCCAACTGAATCTGTGTGTTGAAGTTTAGTTTCTCTCTCACTTTTATATGTTGCATATTTATGTCATCTGTTCAAAGCCCTATCTAGACAGCAAGCATCTGAGATGCGTCTAAGAGTGCAATAAATATTTTTGTGTGAGTGAAAAATTGTGTTTTACATCATAGAAAGAATCATGCTGCCCTATTTTAGCTAGTTGCACTTTGAGCTCTTGCACTTAAAAGGCAAATTGCTTGTAAAAATTGAAAAAAATATGCTGGAGCTGAGAAAGAAAAACTCTATGTGGACAGAGGCTCTAAGAAAGGCAAGAAAAGAGAAACAGGAAGAGAGAAAGAGCTCCATCTCCTGCTCTGATAGATACTGGAGATGGACCGATCAGCATATTTAAAATTAGCCCCCCTGCGTCATTGTCCACAGCAGTGTTGGCTTACAACTGTCCCAGATCCCAGAGCTTTTTGTTTTTACTGAGGAAGAAGGCCGGCAGGCTGGTGGAAGCCTGGAGAATTCAGACAGTCAAAATGACTCCTGTATTTTATTCTGTCGTTTTTTTTGTATGTTTCTCTTTTTCTCGTTTTTCCTCCTTGCTTTCTGGTTTGGCTGTTCCTTTAGGCCTTGGCTTCAACTCCTTCATACCTGTAACTGCATCTCTCTTTCGTTCTTCTTTCTCTCATCCCCCTGCACTCTCCCCACCATACAGAGAGCTCTTGGTCTTCCCTATTAGGATACATTTGGCTGTAGCATCAGCAGCATTGCATTCCCAGGTGAGTTGGGGATGATTTGCTATTCACTCCTCTGGCTATGGGTTTACCTCGACAGGCGTAGACAAAGAGAGAAAGAGCGAAGGCATGAAACCGAGAGGCAAAAGCAGGACTGGCTTTCTTCTGTCTTTCTTCTGTCTTTTCAGTGTCCCTCCCTCCTCTCTCGACATTGAGATGCGGCCGCGGTTCTCAAAACACATGTTTAAGGGCTAAAGGTTTGGAGCAGCTATCCAGGATGGATGGGGGATTTGTGTTCCTTTCGTGCTCAGAGGCTGCTGTGAATGCAGCCGACCGCCGAGCTAGCTGTTAGTTCTGGCAGTTTGGATGGGATGCCTCTGGGACTATGCTTGTCTTTAAGAGTCTTTGCAGAGACTTTGCCAGCATGAATTAATGGAGGATGAGCTGAGGGGCTTTTTTCTTCAATTTAAGGAGACTGCTTGTCATTTTTTGTGGCAGGTTTTCTTGTGCGTGTGTGTGTGTGACTGGAGTGAGTCATTGAAAGCAAACACACAAATACACAAGCAAACAGAATGGAATATACTCATGCACGCATGAACGTGCACTCACACACGTGCGCACCCTCCTGCACGCATGGTGACAGCTGATCTCGAGTGGTGGCGTCCTGGCCGTGGGGGTTTGGGCTGGGTTGGGTTGGTTTGCTGATATTGACAGCGTGGCCTTGCCTGGCCTCTTGCCAGTGTGGAGCTAGCTCTCACTGACTGCTCTGGCCTCCTATAAATCAGGGCCAATTACCACGGTGGTGCACAGCCGCCTCTCCTCCAGTCGCAGCCCTGCCCTGCAGAGTGCAGGGAGAAAGGGAGAAAGGCAGGGAAGCCACATCCCTGCTTTCATTCCAATTACTGCTGCGGCTGCCCTCCACTCTGTTTGCCAAACATTGTGTACTCACGTAGTATGTTTCCACATTTTTTATACAAGTAAGGGAACCACCTTGTCTAAAGACATGCTCAACTTGGACAAAAGGGAGAATCAACTTTCTGGGTGTAATCTGCATATATGCCATACCGCAAATGTGCACAGAAATGAAATATTTAAAGGTAGAATAAGTAGGACTTGTCAGTTGCTGTTAGTAAACACCACAGAAAGATTGATTGTTGAGTCTCATTCGCAGGATGTCAAATACAGACTTTGAATTGCGTCCTGAGCACAGGAAATTAACGAGAAAATAAGAAGGTATAGGCAGAGGGTGGGGTCTCTGCAGATGCAGGCACCACCACACACTTCTGGTGTCCCAAAAGTGAAAACGGGACTGCTGTGTCATGAAAAAGTTGGTATTTTGGCTTTAATTGGACAGAGATCATACGCAATATAGATAAAGTCACAGGAGCAGATGTTCATAAGCATAATGCAGTGTATACTTACAGTGTAAGATGCTTGTAACATGCTATAAATGTGTATACAGTACATGAACATGTAAATAACAATGCCCAGAGAAGGTTCAGGCCTGCATATTACTCTTAGTGACAGAGAGGGCTAGCCATGGACTGTAAAATAAAAATATGTGTTGTCCTTGTGTGGGTGTGTGAATATACAGTGCAGTGCTGTTTGCCCTCAGCCTATGTAACGTACGCTAGATTTATCATCCTCACTTAATACACTCATAAACATTCCCTGGCATGTCACGGAGGCTGTGAACCCCCCTGCACGGCTGGCTCGGTAAATTGGGCCTGTGTAAACCATTCTGCCCGTCTAAAATACAGTGCGGCAAATTGAAATCCCCAGTAAGCCTCTGTAGCGGCATGTCACAGCTGGATAGGGAGGAGGGAGAATGGAGGTTTTTCTCATTTACCACCTGGAGGTTTTTGAAGTGTCATAACCAGCTATTCCCCCACACACTCCTCTTCTATTTCTCTCTTTAACTCCTCATATCTTGCTTTTTTCTCATTCCTTTGTCGCTCCCTTTTCCCTCAATCTTTCATTCCCTTTTCCTCTCTTGCTGAAATACCCTTTGTCAAGTGCTGTATTCAATCCTCATCGTTCTGACACATGAGGCCTGTATTTATTATATATTTGAGAAGCCGGATCTCTACAGGCTGACAGGCTGAGGGTAAACAGCAGTCACAGAATCGTCCGGAAAGAGAAACAAGCTCGGTTATTAACCTCCAGTGGGGCGACCAGAGGAAGCCAAGACAGAATTTGATTTGAAACAAGAAAAAGATGGAACATTTTTAGTGGGAATGTGTGCGTGTGTGTTTCTGTGTTGTAGCAACAGCCAATATGTGCTCGCTAATTTCACTTCTACACTTGTACAAGTTAACAGAATGCATGTACATACATAGACTACACATGTTGGCACAGAAACAAGCATTTGAAGAGACTCTTCTTTTGGCAGTTCTTGCACATTTTGCTCGTCCTACACGTTTAAACTTTTTTGCTCACTTTACTCTCTTTGCCACGATATACAACCCCAATTACAAAAAACAGAATGCAGTGATTTTCAAATGTTTTTCAACTTGTATTAATTTGAACACGGTACAAAGACAGTATATTTAATGCTTAAACTGATCAGCCTTTTTGTAAATATAAACTTATATTCAATTTGATGCCTGCAACATGTTCCAAGACAGTTGGGTCAGAGGCAACATGCGTAAGACTGGGAAAGTTGTTGAATGCTCAAAAACACTTGTGGAACACTTCACAGTTAAACAGGTTCATGGGTAACAGGTGATAGAAATATGATTGGATATTAAAGGGGTATCCTCGAAAGGCTCAGTCATTCACAAGCGAGGTTGGGGCGAGTTTCACCACTTTGTGAAAAACTACGTCGAGAAAAAAGTCAAACAGTTTAAGAACAATGTTTCTCAAGACAAAACTACAAGAAATTTCCGGATTTCACCATCTGCAATCCACAATATCATGAAAGAAGTCAGAGAATCTGGAGAAATCTCTGCACATATGGGGTAAGGCTTAAAACCAACATTGAATGCCTGTGACCTTTGACTCCTCAGGCAGCACTGCATTAAAAACCCACATAATTGTATAAAGGATACTTCATGTGCTCGGGAACAGTTTGGAAAACTGCAAACACAGTCACTGCATTTACAAATGTAAATTAAGACTCTACCATTCAAATCGAAAGCCATATACAGTATCATCAGCCAGAAATGGTGCTGACTCCTCTGGGGCCCGAGCTCATCTGAGATAGACTGATGCAAAGTGGAAATGTGCTGTGGTCTGATGAGTCCAAATTTCAGATTGTTTTTGGAAATCCTGACTGTCGTGTCCTCTGGGCTGAAGAAGAAAAGGACCATCCAGATTGTTACCAGCGCTAACTTCAAAAGCTAGCATCTGTGATGGGATGGGGGTGTGTTAGGGTCCATGGCATCATGGGTAACAGTCACAACTGTGAAGGCGCCATTAATGCTGAAAGGTACATACAGGTTTTGGAGCAACATATGCTGCCATCTAGATGAGGGGCATCAGGGACGTCCCTGCTTATTTCAACAAGACAATGCCAAGACACATTCTGCATTTGTTAAAACAATGTGGCTTCATAGTAAAAGAGTTCAGGAACTAAACTGACCTGCCTGCAGTCCAGACCTGTCTCCTATTGAAAATGTGTGGTGCATTATGAAGCGCAAAATACAACAAAACAGAGACCTCAGACTGTTGAGCACCTAAAGTCGTATATCAAGCAAGAGTGGGAAAGAATTTCACTTTAAAATCTTCAACAATTAGTGTCCTCAGTTCCCAAATGTTTACTGAGTGTTGTTAAAAGACAGAGTGATGTATCACAGTGGTAAACTTTGCGAACTGTTTTGTACAGTATTCCATTAAATATAGGTTGAAAAGTTTTTGCAAATCGTTGCATTCCGCATATGCAGAGACAGATACAAGCATTTGAGGAGCCTCCTTTTTTGGCAGTTCTTGTACATTTTGCTTATCCTACATGTCTAAACTTTGCACTCCTCAAGAATACTCCGTTTACTCCCTTTGTACGCTTTGATATGATTTAAAGTAAAAACAAAAAAACACCACTAAGTCTTCAAGAATCCGACATTAAACCCACTCACCCCGTCCCGCCATCCACCCACCAGTCGCCATTCCTTGGAGACCTTCGGCACCCATTCCATTCTTCATCCCGAGGGACTCTTCCGGCCTTTTTTCTTTCCCCTTGGATAACTTCGCTCTCTGCCTTCTCGCCCAACGCTGTAAGTAATGGGCTGGTGTTGACCCTCTATGCCTCATTGTGTAAGATTTCAGCTTCTGACCTTAAAAAATGAAAGCAAATCGATAGGGCGGGACACATGAATTCCAAAGCCCAGGATACAAGCCAAGCCTGGAGCCCAGGGAGGAGAAGAAGAAGGAGGAGGAGGAGGAGGAGGAGGAGGAGGAGGAGGAGGAGGGCTGTATGTATTACTGAAGGGCTAAAACAAAGAAAGAAAGAGAGAGAGGCTTTCAATTAACCTTCAGCGCTGACAGCAACTCTGTGTAGTGTCTCCTGTTTGTGCTGGTGCTTTTGTACGTGTCACACAGTATGTTAAGCACTGTGTGTGTAATTTAAGCTACAGTGGACTAAGGAGAAATGAAAGCAAGAGGCGAGAGGAGGGGGACGTAAGGTGAATGCCCCAAAGTCGAGGTTTGAACTGCAGCTGTGCACATTCCAGTGACTTTGAGTGGGAGAAAATAACTCCCATGGAGCACTCAAGAGATTAAGATTCTTCTATACGACCGCCACGGCATGAAAACGTGAGTGACTGGAGACTTTCATTCTAGCCTGTGCAACCAGGGCTACTAAAGCAGTATGGAGCACAATCTGCTGGAGGAGGGGGTAAAGTGGAATCAAAGTTATAGGCTTGACCCTTGAATTACACTTAAGTCACAAAAATGGCAACTTGATAGTTGAGCTGCTGTGTAGAGATGAAACAGTATGAAAATGTCATATCAAGACCAAAAAATGATCCTGGTTTAATGATTTGAAAAGGCGTTACGTGCTTTATGATGTCAGTGCATTGTTGCAAACAACTCCACAGACTGTTGCTAACTTTGGTTGATGCTGGACAGTGTTTACGGAGAGTTTTTCAAAGCATCGTAATCGAACATGGTTTTAAAGATGATTGAAATTTAAAGTGATAGTAATAATCATCTGGAATTCTATCATGGTTTATCATGAAACCGGTAATTGTTTCATCAATACTGCTGTGAAATTGAACTTATCTGAGTGATGACTTGAACACAATTAACTCTCTTAATCTAAGAGGCCAGGAAACAAGAGAGGTTGGCTATATTTGAACTGGGAACGTTGTAGTTCATGGTTGACAGCTTAACCTTGAAGCCACAGGGGCGCCTCTTAAAGCAGGGTTAGGTGGTTTATTTTTGGCCTCATTGGACAAAAGTTCCATAATTACCTTTAAGCATAATTTAATTCAAGTGGTCTGAGAGAAAACTAGACTTCTTCTCCTCTTCTTGGCTCTCATTTCAGGCTTTAGAAAATCTAACCTGTGACAGGAGACTTTGGCCAATCACAGGTCGGTAAAATAGGTGATTGTTTCCCAAAACATCAGCATCTGATGACCTGGGAATGAGACTCATCAATAGGGCTGCCTATTGGTACTCAATACATCATTTAAACGTTGGCAAACATATGGCTCTGTTACACACGTGTTGCATCTAATAAAATAAATGCATAAAATGTGGACAGATTATTTCAGGAAAAAACAGTGGATATGATTCACATAATGAAAGACCTAATAAAGCATGAAGAAAACCTCAGCGTGGAGCACCGTGCAAAAAAGGTATAGAAAATAATACTTTATTGATATTGGTATTACTGTACGGGTACTGGTAGAGGTACAGGTAGTGTCATTTAAATAATAACCAGCCCGAGTCAACACTCATATATCTTCCCCCAGAATCACTGAAAAAAACAACAATAAATATAAATAATGCAACAACAACAGGCCTCACACACGTAATGCATACTGAACAAGATAGAAGGGAGTTAAATGGTCACCAGTCACAGATTTGAAAGAAAAAAATTTGCAGACCTGAGAGAATTTGGATTTTCTCATGAAGACTTTTGACCTGACATGGACATGCCCTACAGGACTTGAAACCTGACAGCTGGAGTTGCCCCAAAGGACTTAAAACAGCTCTGGCGATGGTGCACTGTACGTGGCTTCTGTGTGAAAAAGGTGTTTCTGTGGTGTGTGTGTGTGTGTGTGTGTGTGTGTGTGCACAAACATAGATGTGTGTACGGTGTGTGAGTGTGTGTGTCCAGCAGCACAGCGAGTGGCTGCCCATCAGTTCCACTTAGCTCAGCGTGGTAATTGGCCGTCCATTGATGGACGTGGCTCCCTCTTCACGCTCCAGGGACCCCGGCTCTTTGTCTGAGAAGTGGGAGGCAACACGCTGGCATGGCACACACGCTTAAAATAGCGCATCAAATCAGCCATGCTTCGGCAGCCGCTGCTAACGTGTGGGGCGGATTGGAGGGCTAATGGTGTGTGTGTGTGTGTGTGTGTTTAACTGTGTGTATGTGCTTTTACGGCATGGTATGGGGTCCTATGGTTCTCTCTGGGGAGGATAAAGGGTTAATGTGGTTAACTGGAGCTGGTGGTGGTATTTAGTCATGTCCCCCTCTCTCTCTGACCATTTTTTCTTTTCTGTTTCATCCATCACTCACTTACTTTATTGCAGTGTGCATCTTCTCTTTCTCTCTTCTTCTGTTTCTCTGCCTCGCTCTGTCTTTCCGCTCATGCCCATAGGGCCCTGCTTCTCTCTTTCTGTCACTGTGTGCAGTGTCCCTGCAATAGAGATATAAATGGGCTGTGAGCAGGGGGCCCTGACTCCTATACCATAAATCTACACTAACAGCACAACAGACACATGAGCAGGGCAGGGGAGGGTGAAGAGAAGGAGAGGAAGAAGAAAGGGAGAGAATAACAAATCTAATACATTTTGAATACATCTCGGAAGAAAGAGATTAAGCTGAAAAAAAGACGTTCATATTGAGATGTTTATGAAACTAGCTGGAGAGGATTTCTGCATCAAGATATCACACCCATGGAGGTGTAAATTGTTTTACAGTGTGTTGAAATTGGTTTTGAGGGTATGAATAGTAAGCAGGAAGTTGCCATCATTTAGAACTGTTATAAGCTGCTGGAAGTCTTATGATCCCTAATTTCAGAGAATGCTCTTGGTGACGTGTTTACTTAAAATAAAATGTATTAACAAGTTTGCACTTTTGGCTTAAGTCATGTTTAGACAAAAGATCAGTGGTGGAAGAAGTATTCAGATCATTGAGTTAAGTAAAAGTATTAATACCACACTGTGAAAATATTCCAGTACAAGGAAGAGTACTGCATTTAAAACCTTACTTATGTTAAAGTATGTTTGTAAGTATTATCCTAATTATTATTCAAATTCCAAGACTAAATCCAGTCTTTTTTTCCCCTTTTTTTCGGTGCTTGTACTTTTATGAAAAGTCCATAATTTTATCCGCTCTAAAGTATGTAATCTACTTAGTTACTGTTAAAATCATAATTAAATACTGAGTAATACATCAGCATATTTGTGGCCAATAAGGCTATCTGATTGCGAGCGGGTCCATAAGAACCATTGTGTGCAGATGAAAACAAAAACAAAATGCTGCAGCAGGCACAGGTTTGGAGAGGTGACCGTGACCACTGTGTAGAGCGGCTCAGAAGTTTGGAGTAATTTGGACTGAAGATATTCGAATGAATACCTGCTATTGATAATGCATCAACCATCAAAGGTTAAAAAGTAACTAATATGTATTTTTTAACACCCGTAATTTCACTTGTAGTTGAAGAGGCCTAATATTTCAGTAATGTAATACTAATTAATAATATTTAGGAAGGAGTAAAAGTTTATCATTTACTCCTTCCTAAAAATTATTAATGATTTCGTACGCCTCATTAACAGACACTCACTCATTCTGCAAACATTCAGCTTTAATTTGAACCCTAATTAATGTGAAATAGGCAAAAAAAAAAAAAATACAAGTTACAATAAAAATGAACAAGAATGCGAATAAAAACACCACGGCTATGTTGTTGTTGTCAGAGAAGCCAGTATTTCAACTTATTTTATGATTTATTCTTTTAAATATATTCCAAATTTCCTGTTTAATTAGAAAAAGTAAAGAAAGTTCATACAGTGATACAACTGAGTCAACTTCTCTTTAAATTTTTTTGTGATTGCGCAGACCTCTTTCTCTTTACTTGGAAATGCTTTCCCTGCAGTGTATTTTCATTATTTGAAACTGAGGTTAGATGTTTGTTGTCTTGAGATTTTACTCATTAATATCTGCTGCTGCTGGGTTGAATGTTTTCATCTCTTGCTGACCCTGATCTTCTCTCAGTATCGCTGCTGCCCTAAACTGTCTCCTCTCATAACTGCAGCGACATTGAACTGGTTGTGTCTGCTGTTTCATCAAAAGATGTATTTTTTCCCATTCCTTCTCACACATTCTGCTGCTGCCTCAGAAATGTTTTAGCTATTTTTTTTTTCACCTCTCACCTCTCAGTGATTTGAACTCTTTCACCTATCATCATGTATCATCTCTTAAAAATTAAACTTTTTCTAGCCGTTGCGTGTTAAATCTTTCCTCTCTTTCCTCTTCTTTTCCCAGCAGCCCTATGCTCCACCCCCTCATCCCATGGCTCCTCCCAGCCCTAGCACCAACAGCTGCAGCCAGGGAGGGGCAGAGCAGCTGAGTAAGACCAACCTGTATATCCGAGGCCTGCCACCTGGGACCACCGACCAGGACCTCATCAAACTCTGCCAACCGTGAGTACTGGGAACAATTACACTTAAACACAGAGGGTCCTCTGTCACTCTTGCCAATACCAGTGTGGGGTGTACTTGGCCATGATGTACTTCTCATGCTGTACGTATTTAGCAGTACACAGTGCACAGTATGCCCGTACTTCTTTGTCCAACTAGCAGCTCATTATGTTACTATAACCTGCATAAATGTCATCCACTTTAATTCATTTAATGTGGAAAGTTGATGTTTCCATTTTAATCGTTTTCATGTTAATGTAAACTCTTCAAGAAACGAATGATGTGGTTGTTTTACCACTATTGAAAAGCTGATATTGTATATAACCTTTATGGGCAAAAACTCACATCCATAGAGATGCTAATTTAATCTGTCATCTTTAAAAGCATTTAATAGAAACAATATCTTGAGATGAAAATGATGAAGATGTTTCATGTAGAGGGAAATCTTTTATGTGCTTGTTCTGCAGGTCAAATAAGTCTTACTACTGTTTCAGTAACTAAATGAATTAATGAATTAAGACACACAAGAGATATCTTTACCAGAAGATGCTGAACTTAGTCAAGATGCAAAAACAATTGTGTTTGGAAATACTGGAGAATGTACAGTAGCTGTAGCTCATGGACATCAAACCATGAAGCCAAGTTAAATGTCAGTCAAAGCTGGGCCACCTGGCTACCAGGTGTAGTCATCTCACCAGACCCAAAACTGGCTCATTTTTACTCGTCTGTGGCAAGTTACTTGCTTACCGAGACCAAACAACTACTTCACATTTCTTCTTTTGGAGGAAATGATCAGAGCGTACAATTGTGTATTTAGAATACCTCATATAGTGCCACAATATTAGATTTTCACTGCATGATTGTTGTGACCAAAAGAAATCACAATAAGCATATTATTGCAATATCTGTAGGAGATTTGGAAAAAATGCTAAGTGTTTATTGTGCATTTTGTCTCTTTTTTTCCAAATATAATATGAGTTCCAAACCTGACCGCTTTGGTGTGTTATCTGGTGATATCAATATTAACATCACCAACATCATACAACATTAATCAGCATTATTATGAACATAATATAAACTGCGTATGCTGCTGCTGTGTATACAGCTGTTTTTTTGCCTGTGATCTGTCACTGTCTGACTGAACAGCCTCTTGGAAGTGATGTTTTACAATTTGAAATTTGTGCATGCGAGTCATTTGGTGTTTTCAAAGTCATTCTATTAAACTGAGACACATCTCTCATTCTGTCAGCATTCAGAGGCCACTTCTTTGACTACTGCAATGTTAGAAATAGTAAGCCTAATAAAGTCAGTGATCACTCAGAGTTAAAAAACAAAAACAAAACAAAACATGCCGTTGGCTTCATAGTTTTAAGAAAGTAAATGAGACCTACATATGTTCTAAATATATTCCCAAATGTTTTGAATATTTTAAAAATGTTTTTTCACAGTTTCCTCTTATTATATTTCCTGGGAAAGGGGACATGGTTTGGATGGGCATTCCTGGGAATCGCGTTTCCTGGGACTAAACCTTATCCGACCAGAATCCCACAAGAATCATGTGTCCATGTCCAATCATGTGTTCCTGAAAATTTTTTAGCCAAGTCTCTAATCATAACTGTAACTATAGAGATGCAGGATTATTTAAATTATTAAAATTATTATCATGTGTGTATTATAATTCATGTTTTAAATATCACAGTTATCATCAGGAACAATATACTGTGACACCCCGACTCATAGTTATGTACATGCATCTGTGTATGTTGGTAATAAAATGTTGTAAAATATTTAATGCAAAATGCTGCTATATGGCTGTCATGTTGGTAGACTGACATTAGACATATGCATGTATACAAATGACTTATTAAAGACCACAAATGCCAAACTGATCAAACAGAAAAGTTCACCGCTGAGAAGAAAATTACAGGCATGAAAAAAGTCCATGTACAATACCTTGCACACCCCATTAAACTGCTACCAAGTGAGTGTATTTTAGGGACACACACACAAAGGTGCTCATAAAGCTCTGCCAAATGTTCTTGATAGAGAAAACACACACACACACACACACACCTGCCTGCACACAGCTCAATAAGGCCTAATAAAGCTTAGATTGGACCACGTCCCCCAGGAATCACAGACCAAGACCTCATCAAGCTGTAACAAACAGTCACGGGGGCTTTCTTTCTCTCTGTGTCTCTGTCTCTCACACACACACACACTCACACACACAAGCAGCTTTGTTCAGCTCCATTAGGCCCTTTCACTTCTAAAATGGTGAAAAGGGGGTCAAGATCATTAATGGAGACACGGCCAGCAGATTGTGAAATACAGGCCATGAGCGAGTCTGTCTGGTTGCATAACCTTTTCTTGGCCATATTTCCAGAAATGTCCTGGTCAAACGCGGCCAATTATTCAATGATCCTTTGGAGACGGGAACATGCTGTCCAGTATACTTGGTAATGCTCCCGGTAGCCGTGTCATAAGTCATGCATTTATTCTTGATACTGACCCATCAAAATTCCATTAGCATGAGAGGCAGCCTGATAAGATTTGGAAAAGCACTCAGCATTTTGACATTGCATATCTCTCGCTTAGCCCTAACATTCAGCCAGTTGTACAGAGTTGGACAGTTTCAATTTCATTTCTAATTCCATATGATCTTGAATATTTGGAGCATAACTATTTGGAAGGGCAAACCATGTCGGAGCTTATGTAAAATACCTCGGTAGTGTGCATGTTTGTGACTGTAGATTTGCATTCTAATATAAACTCTTTCTCCAGTGTGTTTTGGAAAGCTACTGACTTTGCCTGTTATTGCTTGGATCTGCCGTGCTGTCCTCTAGTGGCTGTCCTCTTGTTCAGCTGTTTCCACAGCTCCTCTCTCTGTCTCTCTCTGCTCATATCTCCCATCCTTCCCTCTGTGTGTATCGCCTGCCTAAGAGCCCCCAAGGTTGCCCGAGGTGTGCTGTGCCAGTGAAAATCCAATGCCACTGAAACTTTAATTAGCCAGACCGTGTTTCAGTGGCAGGCGGGTGGCAGCATTCTAGAAAAGGTCATGCGACTGTTCTGCAGTCTGCAGCACCCTGGGTCCCCCTCAGGTTTTTCCCCAGATGCACAGTCCCCCTCCAGCACCCAGCGCCTCCTCTCCCGCCCCTCAGACCCATCAGCTCTCCCTGATGAGACTACGATCTGTGTTAAACATGAAACCTTACTAAACGTGGTACTGTTGTAATATAAAAAAAGCAAAACTGGGGAGAGTCTCTGTCACATTAGCTTGCTTAAAAATTTTACATCAGTAGTATATCATGGGTCTGTCTGCTCTCTGATGCCTTACTGAACATGAATGTTTGCGAGCACTAAGGCTGTGACAGTATGGATTTTTTCTTACTACGGTGACAAAACAACGTCATCCAGCGGGATGGCAGTTTACAGCAACTGCCTCAATAATTATATTTTATTGGACTTTATTGAATCATACTTTCATAAGCACAGCATAGCTTCTTTATGGAATGGGGCAGTAAATAAGTGTGTGCTACTAGTGGAGCAGAGCAGTAAGTTGTCAATCTTACAGTGTGTCAGTTAATATGCTGCAGCTTGTTAAGACCAGGAAATGTCCTGTCTGTTGTTTCCCAACTGCTGGAAAAGTGAAGGAGGTTAGCTCTGGAGTAAGCTGAGTAGGAAAGGCTAACGTTAAGCTAATGCTAACGGTAGGGTCATACCTTTACCTTAACGTTGTCTCCTTTGTGATCGTATCCCTTTCAAAACCTTTGCAATGCAGCCTTGATATGCAGTGTCTTCTTAGAATAAAATAAAATAAATTCATGATAAATTGAACACCCAGTACCTTCTGTACTTAGTTATCATTTTTCCATCTTGAAAGCAGTTGTTCTGTTGTCAGCCATCCATTGGCAATACCAGCATGCCTTAGGTTAAGTCTGTCACCCAATCAGAGGCTGTGTTCCTGACTTGTCAACCAGTCAGAAGCTGTGTTCCTGACTTGTGTGTGACAGGGCTGATCCATAGATGTATTAAGAGATTGATGCGCTACTCTCAACATTGAAAATGGATATTACAAAATAAAATTTGTAATAATGTGCTCAACCTTGCAGTAGGCATCACACATGACCACATTATAGAGAGCCTAAGTATGCCCTGTGGGACTATATTAGAAAAAATATGAACGGTAGTCCATGGCAAGAGACAAATTATTTTTTGATTTGAACTGTGCCATTAATTAGACGTTTGTGAATTTTGGACATAATTTTACAAGTCAAGAAAGCCTCAGCTGGACACAGTTGCATATTATATGTCATCAACATGAACCTCGCTGCCCCTTGTAAGCGGATCTTACCTGAAGTATTTTATTCAGTGACTCCTGGTCCTTTTATGAGCTGTGAAGAGAGAGAAAGACCTGCTGTTTTACAAAAACACACAAGCATTGTAGCTTCAGTGACTTACATGAGCTTTTAGGGGGGGAAAGTTATGACATCACTATATGACTTGGTGTGTGTAGTCTTTCCAATTATGTATCTTCACAATCTGATAATTCAGCAGTTTTACAACAAATGTTGACTTTCTTGACTTGGGACATTTTCTTTTAAATTGACAAACATCATATATGTGATTTATGGCACAATGCAAACAGGATCAAAAAATAATTTGTCTCTCACCATTGACTACAGTTCAGATTTTTTCTGAAGTTAGGGCCCATGGTGGTCCAGCGGAAGGGGCATGACTCAGGCTCTCTATTACGGCAATGGATATAACCCTGGCATGCACATGCTCCTGCACGGGGCCTTGTGAGTGCTGGCAGTGAGACAAATCAAAGCTGATTCTTGGGCCTGGGTTTGTTGTGTCACACACACTGTAAAGCAGTTCTTGCCGCCCTGGTTCACCACTATCTCAAAAGCAAACAAGCCGCCGCCAAACTGATGCATTCTTGACAGCAGGCCATATCATAGCTGCTGATTGGGGGCTGTTGCACGCCGCCTGAGAGATGCCAGAAAAATAAATGCCGTCTACTGTGGTTGTAACCCCGTCCTTGTGAACTCTAATATTTTACTGCCAAGATCCTGTCATGTTTTCAGTAACCCTCATCAAGGCCCCACAACCTCCTGAAGTTCACAGTTTTCTCAAACACAGGAGTTCAGATTTCTAGATTTAAACAAATACAACAAATCTGTTCTAACCAATTGCTCATTTTGGTCAGTCTTAATTCTTTATTATGTCCACAACATGTAATTTATCTAGTGCTGGTTGAAAAGATAGGTCCCCACTGTATAAATACAAGAGTATTGACAAATTGTTCCTCTTGTAAAGCAGCCATGTGCTACACTAGTGTGCAAGAGGGTTAATAGTGTCTCAGCCTGTTGCTAACAGGATGCCACAAGGATGTTCTTCTCTGTATACTGACAATATTGCTGGAGCTATTGTTGTTGTTTGTTCCAACTTTTGTTTTGATGTTTGGTGGTGCTGACTATACTTGATTTAGAAGCTCTCTATGCACACAGTGTTGTGCATGAATGTGCTAAAAGAGTGGCCTTCATTTTAACTTTAATTTTTGGTGAACACTTTGCAAGTAATGAACGTGAAGATGAATGTTGTTCACTCCTGAGAGACTTGTTAGCTGATTAAAAAAGAATTGCGATCACAGCAAAGGGAGAGAGAGAGAGACAGAGAGAGATAGAGAGCGTGTGAATATGGACAGAAATGTTGACGTGATATAAAAACTTTGGTTCATCATGTAGCAGGCAGTGTATGACATTGGCTACACTGCAGACTGGAGTTGTTGTTACAGTGAGAAACGGATGGATTAAAATAAAACAAAAAGAATAAATTTAAAAGAAATGTACATGAACTGGTCCCAGTATTTTAGGACTGTGAACTCATTTCAAAAATTCTAAATTAATGAACTCTGAATATGAACTAGTTCATTTTAATCTCTGTGAACTGAACTTTGAGTTAGCTCTTTTTCAGTGTGAATTTTCACAACACTAGATGCAGATACAGTACATACAGTGTCACTGGTATAAAAAATGTGGCCAGATGTTGCCAGGGGTTAATTCTGGAAGCTGCCTCTCATTCTGGGTTTTGCTCTGTCATCATTGTGTCATGGTCAAAAGACAGGTGGTGTTTGGTTTTTTTCTAGGTTGCTAGCAACTTGTAGAGGTGCCCATTACACTTGATTGTAACAACATATAAATTGCAAATGTAGTGAAGTAAAAAGCAGATTACTGGGTCAAAAATATGTTAAAGTAAAGAGTGGAAG
>JAJHUR010091044.1:4112-37714 GCA_027495735.1 Lutjanus campechanus
GGAGAAAGGGGGGGGGGGGGGGGGGGGGGGGTAGAGAGAAAGTGGGCTGAGCTAGCGGCCACTGCAGAGGACTGATAGCCTCTGTAGGTGGGACACATGATCGATCATCTAAGCTACAGGGGCACCCCACTCTCATACTGTTTTTTGGTACATATTGATTTAACACTTCCATAAATTATCAAAATTGTTGCAGATGAATTTTATGTGATTGACAAATCAAGTAATATGTTATTTACCTAATTCAGCTAAAATGTCACATTACAAACGGGTCTAAGTAGCAGTTATTTTATGTTGTAATAAAGTTTTTTTCAGTCCACTGGCAAACTGCAAAGGAGGCCGTTCTGTCTTCTGCCTGGCAACCCATCATTTGAGACAGTAATCAATTGCATCAATATGATGATGAAAACCTGGTTGATTAAGTAATTATGGTATCTTATGATAATGATAATCATCATTATATACCCACCACCCCCAAGATAAAATGTAATCAGAGGCACTCAGAACTGTTCAGGTCTTCAAAACACTGTTCTGAGGCTTGAATATACACGGACGAGAACGAGAAAACTATAGAAGAAAACATATAAGATGAATGTATTTGTTGAGTCCAAAAGGATTCAATTTTCTGCTTTTGGTGTTTTTGGAATTCAGCTTGTAAAAAATCCAAACAAACCTACGTTGTACATTTTCGCCTTTCTGTTTTTGATTTATTCCACCTTAATGTTTCTGTGCTGCTGTTTTGTGCCCTTAAGCATTAAACCAGGAACAAAATATGCATTCTGTGCATTCCTATTGTGCATTTGCATTCAGACCACTTCCCGTGTTTCTCCCTGCGCTTCATATACAAGCATTAATGCTGCTGCCATATATATTCAAAGCAACATGCGTGCACTGAGAGCAGAGGAGTGAAAGGATGATCAGATCCCATGAATGTGAGGCTGAAGAAGCTGACTGGTGAGCGTAATTGTTACCTCTCGTTGTCTTCTTTCAGCCTCTCCAGCTCTCGTTCTCTCTCCAGCCTCCTCTGGGCCTCTGCCTCCATCTCTTCCCTCTCCATTTTCATCTCCCGCTCTCTCTCCTCCAGCTGAGTTTTGCCGTCCATGAGCTCCTTGTACCTTGAAGATGCAAACAAAACATTCACCCCAATTCATCCCAACGTTAATAATAGGACAGAAAATGCATGACAGACAAAGAGAGAGACTATGTTTTTAATGGATGCAGCTTGTGTTAGTGGAGGTGGTTGTTATTTTTAGAGGTCAACATTGCTCGCTGTGGACCCCTCTTGTTTTTGTTCTGATTCTTCTTCTTCTTTCTTTGTATTTTTCTCTACTAAAAGAGTTCTTGCAGCAGAAACTGCGAGACAAAACTCAACAAAATAGGCAGGTTAGTTGCAAATTCCACCCACTGCTCAGGAAAAAGGAAAGGACGTATTAACCTCAATGTGGCACTGTGACACTCATGTTCACATTTTTGCAATTACCTTGAAAAAGGATTTGTGTAGATTCAAAATTCTGTCACTATTTTAATCGTTAAATTCATCTGAATCTTTTCTCAATTGGTCTTCTACTTTAAAAATCAACTTTTGTGAAATTTTCTCAATTTTATCAAAATCCTATTTTTGCAAACTAGTCTTAGACCGTTCGGCCAGTGGTCCTGAAAATACAGTCAGGATCACTCACTGACTTTGCTGATCTGAAGTTATCAAAGAAATTTCAATACATCAATCCATTTCAATTTGAGCCGATCAACTTTAATCAAAATAGCTAATCTGGCTTATCCTTTTACACTGAGGTTGTATTGCATCTGTTATGGCTCTGTTAAATCCTCTGTTAGTGGATCAGAGGTGGAACGAAACTGACCTTCCTTATTTCGCCTCCGTACCTTTTACACAGACGGCAAGGCGGGATAAAGGCGCCTTGAACAGGCTGTGAAAAAGAGGCTTCAGCTTATGTATTCAAGCTTTCTGCATTTCACAAAAAATACAAAAAGTTTATATCTTAGTTTATATTTATTGGCTGCATGGATTCATGTGAAAATCGGTTATCGGCACTTATTTCTGGTGGTGACTCTGTCGATGCATCAAATTTGGTTTGATTGATTAGTCAGTAGGTGTGTCTTATTACAACAAATCTGGTTGCAGAACTAAGTTATTGTTTGATCTGTATCAGTGTTGTTGGCCTGATGGTCTGTTGGTCTTAACACAATGCTCTGTAAGCATCAGGTCAAGAATTCAAATCCCCAAGTGGTCTGGCCCTACTCACTGACAACAAGGTGATGCTGTAACTTGAAGTTAGAAATTCTTCACCATTTAAATCTCTTTATTCCTCTGTGTCTGGTCTTCTGCTCTAAAATTGTACAATTTTGTGATTTTTGCAGCCTGCTTGGGCCTGGTTAAAACCTGCTTGCAGATCTTGTTGACAACTTAAGTCCTCACAAGGACAGAAAAAGACTCTCCACAGTCAGGATCTCATGTTTTACACTTCATAAAAGGATGCATTTTAATGCACTCAGTCTGTGTTTGTACCTGGCCTCCAGCTCCCTGTGCTGGGCCTCCAGGCTGCGGTTGTTGCTCCTCAGCTGAGAATGTTTGTCCAGCAGCTCCTCCAGCTCCACCTCCTGCCGCTGCTGCATCGCCGTCATGCGCTCGTGGTCCCGCCTCAGAGCCTCCGTCCTGGCCACTGACTCCTCTCGCTCCCTCGCCCACACCTTGGACTCGGCCTCCAGAGCCGCACAGCGGGCCTCGCTCTCACTGCAGCGCGCCACCACTGCTGCATGCTGGGAGCTCAGGGATGCTTGCTCCACCTGTGTTTTTGTGTATGTGGCATCAAACAGAGAGATCATCTTACAGAAAGCTACGACCCCAAACATTTGAAGTTTCACTATCGTTTCATTTCCTTTTTACCCCAACTTTCACAGACTGCTGGTAACATGAAAAATAACATGAATGTAATATATGTATCAATAGATTATACAGCCACACTGGCAGCCCTGTGATGCTGTCTTTCTATAGTTTACTGTGTCAGCATGCTAACATCCGCTAATTAGCACCACTAAACACAAAGCACATGGGAATGTCATTAGTTTGACAGGTATTGGTCACCAACCAAAATGCTGGACAAATTTAAAATTTGACCTCATAAAGGCACTAGATGAAAAGTTAAGAGATCACCAATTTATTCTGAGGGGGACATGAATGTCTGGACCAGATTTCATGGAAATCTGAATCCAAATTTCACGACAGGCCAACACTGTCATCCATCCACAGAGCCACACTAAGTACACTAACTTAATGTTCACTTGACACAAACACTCATCCCATCTGAGATTTACTTTTTTATGGCAACAAATTTTGTGCCCCACTGTGTTCATGTCAACATAAAACTGCAGCAATTTCCAGAGTTTTTACCAACTTATTATTTTCTTGTAAACACAATAAAGTAAAAATTAGCCAAAGCAACATTTATTTTTTTAATGTGGATACTGTGATACTGTGTGAGAGTTAAAACTCCCCAGAGACCCTTCTTTTTATAGTTTGAAGAGCACATTTGTGATGGAGACTCGCTGTGTGTCTCTAATATATTTTAAGATAAGTCATGATTGTTTGTTTTCACAGTAACGAAAAACAAAAAAGGTTAGTATTGACAGTCTCCAACCCATTACTCTTAAAATTTAATAAATTCACTCAGAGCAGTTTCACATATTGTCTTTGTGTCAGAGCTGGAACAAAGTGGCTCCAACAGGAGAGGCTGTAAGGTTTTTTTGTGTGTGTGTGAAATGAAGAACTGACTTTTCAAACTGAGAAAATGGAAACAATTCAGTTAACCCTGTTGGTTTTACAAAACTTAAATAAGACTTTAAACTAATTATTTCACCTAAGTTAACTTACATTTTTGAGTTAAACCAGCTCAAAATTATGTATTGTGCGGATTATTTTTTGTGTGTAAGCTGTTTACAATAAACTTTTAGGATGAATGAGCAAAATGGTATTCACAGTGTGGCTAACAATAGTGTCTCCCTACATATAATATGTAAATCTCTTTCACATTAAAACAATAACAAATGACATAGTTTGATGGTGTTGGTCTGGGATCATGGGAGTTGTTGTCTTCACTTTTAAACAACCACCACAATGAATGAAAACCTATCTGACACGATTCAGGCAGAAATTATATTCATGGATATATTTAAGCTTTATTAATGTTATGTTTAGCCAATTTTGCCATCTTCCATCCTCACTCTCTGACATATCTGATGTGTGACGTGTTTTCCCAAAACTTATAGCAACTAGGAACTAGTTTACAACAGCTACCTTGAATAAACAGTGGATTTCTCTCAATTTAAACATTGTTGGAAACATTTGGGATAATGTAAGTACAAAACTCAACAAAATATCTAACATATGTCAGGTGTTTTTAGAAACTGTAATGTGGAAATGTTACATAGTATAGCTTTAAAGCAGTCTGGTAGTCTTATAATAAATAATAAATCATTGAAAACTGTGTCCAAATTTATTGCAAGGGTCAAATAATCAAAACATCCATTTCCTTTAATTTAGATGGACCAAAATGGCTAAATTCACGTTCTAGTTCTCTATCTGTGTGTTTGGTTACCTGCAGCTGGGTGTTGAGTGTCTGTAGCCTGGTGCAGGAGTCCTGCAGGCTGAGGGAGTGCCGGCGCAGCGCCTCCAGCTGCTCCTTTAGGTGCTCACATGCCTCCTGGGACTGGGACAGCCGCGACAGCAAAGCCTCCTGTCCTGCAACCGCCACCGCTTTCTGAGGGAGAGAAGTTTCAAATTGAGAGAGAGTCTGCAGCCGCATACAGAAGCAACTGAGCAGACGCTGTGCTACCTTTCTTCTCACGCAACACTCAAAATATCCACATTATTTGCATTTGGACTTCAATCTGCAGCTGACCTTTCACAGCGCTCACAGCTAGGCCACCGCTTTATGTGACCTTTGTGTCAGTATATAAATAGAAATGAAATGAATCCTGTGTGTAACTCAGTTTGCAGAAATGTACAGCATAAAGGCTGAGAATTTAGTCTACTAGTCCACATCTGTTGTTCATTGTAAGATTTCAGTGAGTGGAATCTGTGCACAGGCGTTTATAATCCAATCAACAAATCTGCACACATATTTGTGATTCCTGACTGTGAAATCTTCTCTGATAAATAAAGGAGTGTGTTGATTGGGCATTGTGATGGAAAGATTAGAAATTAAAAGACAATTTTCACTTTGCAGAATTGCTGGAGAAACACAAAATCTGGTGTTTTTATCCAAAACTGAATTGAGCCTGAATTTATTTCAGTAGTTTTGCAGATGTTGGCACAGCGACGGCACATTTCATGTGTGACTCATCTGGAGGATCTGGAGCTCAGTTTTTGGTGTGTGGCAGCTCTTTTTTTTTCCATTTTGGATTCTTTCACATTTCACACCAGCACCTGAATGAATTATACTGCTACTCAGGGGATTCCTGCTTTTTTTCACTTTCAGATTTCTAGCTTTTTCACCTCACTGTTCTGCCTGCCAGTGCCAGTAGTGGAAAGTAACTATTAACATTTGCTTACAGTAGATGTGGTGGAATTTGACAAAGTATATTTACTCAAGTATTGTACTTAAAGGTAGAATATGCAGAATTTGTTAGTTGTTGTTTGTAAATGCACCAGAAAGGTAGTTTACTGTTGAGTCTCATTCCCAGGATGAGAAATATTAGCATTGGTAAAGTGGGTGAGTCATGAGTGATGATTGACAGGGATTATTTTTGGATGGGAAAATTCTGCAATTCTGTATAGCTTGTTAAAGGACAAATTTGAGGTACTTCTACTTTACTTGAGTTGTTTCTTTTCACGCTGCTCAATAATTCTACTCCACAACGTTTCATAAAGAAATATTGTACTTTTTACTTCACTACATTACCAGTACCTGACAAATAGAAAACAGGCAAAGATCTTATAAAATATTATATTTTGTTATAAATTAAACCACCCAACATCATACAAGTGCAGCTGAAACAATTCATCAATCGACAAAATAAACTATTTTGAATCTTTAAGTAATTTTTTGAGCAAAAACATTTTGTGTTTCAGCTTCTGAAAAGTAAGGTTTTGCTGCTTTTTTCTTTTAATTATTTAAATAATTTTAATTTCTTTTAAAAACCTTACATAAATAACATTTCCACGGCAGAACTTTAACTTATAACAGAGTTTTTTTTTCTCACTGTCTAAGAAAAGGATGTGAAAACTGGTCACCATTCACTTAAACTGTTTGGGAGATTCTGTAACGCTGTTTTCCCGTGAAACTCCAGCAGTGTTTTAGGGACTAAAAAACTAAACCCGTCCTTCAATCAGCATGAGGGTGAGTAGATAATGACTGAATTTTCATTTTTGGGTGAACTATGCCTCTTAGTGTAATTTTAAGTTATCTGTACTTTTTTGTTTTTCTGTTAATCCTAGATTCTACTTCTGATCCACAACATTTCAGAGAGAAATAATATAGTTTTTGCTCGACTACCTTTATTTTGAAAGCAGGGCTGGGATATCTTATAAATAATATTTAGATATTTTTAGGCTATTCCACGACTACAGACTATATATCTCAATATACATATTATTTCTAAAATAACATAAATAAAATTCTCAAATAATGTAAAAATATGATGATCTTTTAGAATATGATGTACTGCTGTAAATTAAACTTTTGAACTGAGTATTCAACAATGCCGTGTAATAATTAAAGCTTTTCAGTTAAAGATTTTATGCTAAAACATACAGGGAACAAATTATTTTGACACTGAGTCAAATTTGTTAATTTTCATTTGCTGCAGATCTTTCTCTCCTCCTCAGTGTGTGCGTGACTAATCTCTCTCTCCTCCACTCTGTGAGTGTGTGTGTAATGGTGAACAGGTGGGACCTTGTGATTGGTCCACTTGACTTGATTGCTGCCATGGGATTGGACAGAGGGATGAGAACAGCCTCTTTAAACCTCAACCTGGCAGCGATCTTCCTCCTGTCATTTATTTATTTACATTTTGTTTTCTTTAAGGAAAATTGGTTTAATTTGTTGTTTCACTGCTCTCCCTAAAGTTAAAATGAAAACTGCTATTTTGAACTTTGCATACTTGTGCTGCTGGTTTTTCTTAAGACTGGGAAGAGTATGAGAGCTACACTTCATGTTATGTTTTAGGTTCCCCTCGACCGAGGGTCTGCAACCTGTGGATCTGGAGTCATATGTGGCTCTTTAGCCCCTCTCCAGTGGCTCCCTGTGACTTTGGCAAAAATAAAAAAAATATGGAAATGAATAATGGTTATTTTTAATGTTTTAAAAGATGAGACAACTCAAAATTTCAAGGCAACATACTGCAATAGATTGAATTTTGAGTCCAGCTTAGTCTGTTAAGTTTTAAAAAAGTTTTACCAACCACTAATCTTTTGTTGAGATAATTTACTTTTCTTCTTTAGATAAACTTAAATCTACAAGTTTGAGTTGGGCTCAAATGTCAAAACTTTATTGCATTATGAAGCAATCTTTGGAGAATACAGAGAATTTAATAGTTGCAGCTGCAGACAGATTTTTTTTTCCAAAAATGGCTCAGCTGCAGGGGCATAACACTTAAAAAATAAGACACTGTTAATTTAAATTAAACCAGAGGTCCCCAATAGTTTTGGCTTGTGATCTCTTAACACAAAAAACAGCAGCATCTGGTTGTCACACAGAGATGTTTCCGCTCTAAACTTCACAGATGGTTTCATTTAAGTTTGTGACTGTTTGAGGCTAAATTATCCAATATTTCACAAAAAAAAACAGAGATAGTGCAATAGTTTTACTCCTAATATAGTATTGTTATATAACTGTAATGGTGCTTTTACTTGAGTAAAGGGTCTGAGTATTTCTTCTACTACTGGTCGATGCATCAACAGGTGCACCAGTACCTCAGTATGAGTGGGAGCAGGAACTGAACCCTCCATAAATCCTAATCGAAAACTTTAAATCCCGACACTGTTACCGCAACACCAAACCTACCTGAGCAATGCACTGAATGAAATTTTCGACCTTGGCGCTGCCCCCTTACAGCTAGAAGTTACCATTCACGCGCCCGTCTGTAAGTGTGTGTGTGTGTGTGTGAGAGAGAGAGAGAGAGAGAGAGAGAGAGAGAGAGAGAGAGAGAGAGAGAGAGAGAGAGAGAGAGAAAGAGAGAAAGAGAGAAAGGGTACGAGCTACAGTACAGCACGAGAGCAGCAGAGGAGATAAGGAAGATTAACAGTAGCCGAGGTGACATTATAAAAGCTGATGAGCAGAGATAAAGCTGTAGTTCTGGAAATAAAGTGCTGCACTCAGGGAAGTGGCGGCCCACTGTGAGTTGATAGTCGCCAAGCAGCCCTGGAGCAAGAATTTCAATAATATAGATCATCTCCATCACGCTGAACCACACAGACATCCTGTAAATGAGATTCAACACGCACACACATCAGTCCAGAAACCTGTTCAAACACAGATACACACCTCTTTTTCCAGTTCCATCAACCTCTCACTCAGCTGCCTCTCTGCCTCTCCTGAGGCGTAATCATGGGTCACAGAAAGGTCGTGACCTTTGCCAGCTGCAGGGGATTGATCCAGATGTGACGTCTCCTGGGTGTGTGTCTGACAAACGTGAGTTTTGTTTGAGGAGTCTGAATTTGAATTAGACGCAGCGTCCACCTCCGCACTTCCTCTTCTCTTTTCCAGCTGGAGGAGGGATTCACTCTTCTTCAGGCTCTGCGAGAGCGACTCGATTCTCTCCTGCGATTGGTTGAGAGAGTCGGTTCTCGTCTTTAGTTCAGCCTCAGCTTTTTGGAGCTTCTGTCTCAGACGTTGGAGTTCAGCGGACAGTTCCTGAGATCGTGCCTGCTCAGTGGACAGGTCCTGATAAGAGAGACAGTGTTCAAAGATTATAATCTGTGGAAAATAAAACTGGTTGTGATTTTCATGAGACAAACTTAAAGAACTAATCTAAACTGAATTCATCTTACTCATTTAGTTTGTTCATCTGTCTTCACAGGATCACTTTAAAGTCCAGATAAAACAACATTTCAAGAGCTTCCGTATTCTGATATTTTTCCAAGTGAACCAGGATAGGCAGGTGAGACATAAAAGTGGGAGAACACACCCAGCTAGCCAACTCATGAATCTTTGCTCTGTTGCACTAAAAGTTCAAGATTGATTGCTTGATTGGGTGCATGTCATGACACTATTGGTTGAAGCTGGTTCAAGCTAACGCGAGGGCGCATCAGATTTAGTTTTAAAGGGAGAAAACATGATTGGATCTTATTGAAGAGTATGAGTGCCAGGCAAAATAACTTCTGAGAATATATTAAACTCCTAGTCTCACACAGCCAGACGTCTCCACAGCACTCAGCACTGCAGAAAGGTCTGGATCCCTGCGTACACATTTTGCTATAGGCAAAAAAACACAGAAACTGCCCTGCCTCGTTTGCATTTTCTAAAACAAACACAAACGTCTTAGGCAGCGCTAAGTCCAGGGTGCAGGACTATCACATTACGAACGTTAGCGCGTACGACTGCCTCTGTCATCTGTCACCACCTCTGTCTGCCTCTGTGAAACGCCTTGTGTAGATAAATTGGCGGAGTTGCAGTAAGCAGGAAATTCTTTCTCTTTTAGTGCACAAACACAGTGTGGTGATCACTATCAGGACTTTGAAGAGATTGTGCCGAAAACTGTGGGGTTTTTTTTTGTTTTTTTTTCAAATGTGTAGTAAATGAGATTTTGGACACTTACTGATCATCATCACTGACAGCTGTAGAGGTGCACAACAATCAATCTTACATCTATAAAATGCAACACATTGAATTATGGGATTGTTAGCAGAAAGTAACAGTGGCAATTCTTGAGTGAATATTGTGCACTATATAGTTAATAGTAAGATTGTAAATGATTACTTATTAAATTATTATTTTTTGAAAAAGCAGCATTACTTCAATATTTTTTCAGTACTACATCTTTAAATAAACACATTCAACTGTATTTAAAGTACTAAAGCCATAAAAAAACATTATCTAAGTGTTCATTCGAGACCTCAGTTCAGTTAAGTTCAGTCTTTATATATTCAGTCTGCCTGAAATTTAGCTTGCAGCAAAACCAGACAGTTTGTGATGTGCAGACTGTTGAGCTTTTTAAGAAAGAAAAAAATTATCCTATCTGTGTGCTGAGGAAGAGGCATTGAATCAGTCTTTTACACTAGTGTTGTATCGAAGTTTAAAACTGAAGCATTGTGAAATCCCCAGTGAATAGGAAGTCATTTTGAACACAGTTATTGTGTTCCTGGAGCTTTTTTAATTTTTTATTTCAACCTGTGTGCTAAGTCTCCATTTCCCATGTGCAGTGCATTGTGGGACTACAGTATCTGTCAACAACACACTGAAAAATCCAGCACTGCCGTCTTTGAATATGAAGAATTATGTCACTTTTCAAGTATGAACGCACCGAATCAGTGTGCAGCACAGACAGAGACATCATAGAGTTAAATATTATTACTGTGAATTTATGTCATATGAGCAAAATTCTGTTTATAAAGGTAATTTCTGCTTCTGGTTTACCCTCCACTACATCCCTGCAGCAGTGATTACTGTCAGTGACTAAACTACCATGTCACACACACACACACACACACACACACACACCTGGGACAGTGAGCTAATCTTGGCCTGAGCGTCTGCGTACTGCTCCTGCAGCTGCTGTTTACCCTCCTCCATGCTGCTTAATTGACTGCTCAGCTCCTTCTCCAGGTCCTGCAGCCGAGTGCACAGCTCCTTGGACTCAGACAGCTGCTGACACACACATCTGCACACACAGACACACACACACACACAGACGTCAGCAGGTCAGACACAGGTTGAATAAAGCTAGAGTTGACATTAGAGATAAATTCATGGTGCAGCTGAGCTGCTCTCTAATGCCTTGTTAAGTTAATTGCATAGCAGAGCTCATGATTAAGGTTAAATGTGTGAACATGACTGTACCTGTGTTCGGCGTCCAGAGCACGAGCTCTCTGGTTGCTGTGCTCCAAGGCCAGGGTTGTGCTCTCCAGCTGTTGCCTCAGCCTCGCCGCCTCCCTCTCTCTCTGCCTGCCCTCCTTCCGCTGGCCATCCAGCTCCGACTGACACGTCTCCTTCTCCTGCTCCAACCTCGACGCCTCCAGCAGCGCCTGGTCACGCGCCCGGGCCACAGACTCACCCTCCAAGGTGGCCTCGCGGAGCTCTGCCTCCAGCTCCTCCTCCCGACGACGAGAGGTCTCCAAACTCCGACCCTGACGTTCCAGGTCTGCCCTGAGAGTCTGAATGGTGAGTTCTAACTGGTCACCCTGGAAAAACAGACAAGATGGAGGATTAAAGTTGTTTGCTTCTTACTGGTCACTTTAGATAAGACACATTTATTAATGCAGAGAAGGGAAACTCATTTGGTCGTCCATGCACAGTGGCACATAGCTAGTAATGCACATATGCATGCAAATATCAGTTAAATTTGATAAATTAAGCTAAAAAAAAAATTCTAATAATGAAATGTTAGTAGTACATTTGTGAAGTTTTTTGATGCATTTTATTGGAAGAAATAGATCACTTTAAAATTCAGAACTGTTGCTGTCCACACAGAGTGACCTAAATTAGTTCACAAAGGAGCAGGAGCATGAACATGAATGCAGCATAACACTAACACACAAACTAACCCATGCTCTTGAGGATATTAGTGTAGCCCAGGACCCTGACTAGCCACTCAACCAAAAAAGAAATGTAGTTAATAAATAAAAGGCCAGAACCAATAGGACCAATAAAAAAACAGGCAAAAAATATGAAACAAAATCAAAGAAATTATACAAAAATGCAACCCTAATCTCAAAAGAATTCAGAAGTTCCAGAGCTGCAAGATTTTCTGAATTCTTCTGTGCAGTGATGCAGGATGTTGTTTGCAGGGCTTATATAGTGTTGGGGGATTACAGCACCAGTGTGTCATCAAGCCATATTTCAGGTGCTCCCAAATAAATCCTGGACACAGAAACAGTTTGCAGCTCTTTCAGCACTACACAGTTTTCTATCTTTTCACGTTTTCAACACGTACACGCTTAGAAGAAATACTTCACACATACTTCAAATAAAAGTAGCAATTCTGCATTATGAACATACTATATAAAGTAAAAGTCTTGCATTAAAAATATCAGATAATGAAATCACTAAGTTAACACAACTGGCAACAGCTGTGGCCAGTGTCATTATGCTTTTTGGTTGTCCTGTAAACACAATATCTCAAGAACACCCTGAGGGAATTTCTACATTTCCTCTACTTGGCACAAATGTTCACTCAAAGATAAAGTCTTTATATTTTGGTAGTGAAAGGTAAAGGTCACTGTGACTTCACAAAACACATTATTGGCCATAAATGAAGCATCATGTTAGTTCACGCAGGCTTGTTGTCTTAGCAAGCTGCTTTCCAGTGAGCTTCTAAACTGAGCCACTGGACACTGTTCCCTGGAAACATTTATGTCAATATAGCGATAACTTACATTTTACCAAACAAAAATACATTTAATACCTGTTATTAAACGCATTAAAAGTCTTCACTATCTGCAGTATATATTATAAGAGTCTTGACAGAAATGGATGTAAACTGCAACCTGACTGGGTGGTGGAGCCATAACACCGCCCACACAGTAACAAAGAAGGAGAAAGAGGATGTAGATGAGTTGTAATTTCCTATTTGGGTTTTATTCACCCACACAGCTGGGAGAAGTTTGCACTTCATGTTTCATTTAACACACACTGTTATGATCTCCATTATTTTTGATTCTTTTCTTCTCGTTCTGGTCATCAGAAGACAAAGTTTACCTCAAACAGAAAGAGAATTTCTCTCTGTTTTATGACATAAATTTATCAAACATTGACATCACACATTTATTTGGTGCTGATGTAAAACCTTAAGTTATTTTATTCATAAAATGAAATGATATCACAGTAATTTCCCGGCTGTAACATTTACAGAGTGTACTGTTGTTTTAGTTTAGAAATTAAAGGAATACTCCACTGTTTTTCAAAGTTATCTGTCTCTATATTGTTTATTGGACTATTGTGTTTCACTTGATTCTGACATATATTAACACTAAAATAACTCAATGCATTGAACCCAGTTTCATGGGATTATATAGCTGGATGGTGGTTTTGTTTGTTAGTTAGTTTGTTTTGCTTTGTTTCTTTGTTTTTCCCCTCTTTTTTCCTACTGGTCTCCCAACCATTGTTTTTTGTTTTAAGACTTATACAACCTACTGGATTGTCTTCCAACATGTCAATGCACATTTTTCTCACCTTGACATCCCTCTTTCAGACTGTAAATTTTTCCAGGATGCACACTACTTTGAAAAAACATAAATAAAGTATGCTTTCTGTGACTGCCAGGCTGTTTCTCTGCCTCTATAGTTGGTGAAATGCTCTCAACTATTCTGTAAATAAAGAATTGTAGAAAAAAAGAGCCAATACTGAGTGTATTTAAAAGATATGTACAGTAATGTTTGGGTTAGTGGATGCACAGTAAATAAAAGACCATATCCACTTTTTATGAAAAGAGGGCGGGTATTACAGGAGAATATTACAACATCAGAAGACGGATTATGTTCGACTCTCTCAGAATGGGAGGTATTCATGAACCCCTTTTATGGTATTTCTTTAATGCTGACTTCACACTGCTCTTTTCCTTAGCTTGCAATTTCCCTGATGTCTTGCAATTTTACTGCAAATAGCACATTAAACACAGTATTCTGCATCACTTTTTTTAAACCAGAAAATCTCACAGATGTCTACATTCTGGGATGAAGTGTCTGAAAAAAAGTGATTTTCTTCTTGTCAAAGTCTTGAATACGTTGTAGGGAAACCTTAACCTTTGATCTCTCCTGCGAGTGCGGATGAGCTTCTTGTCAATATGTGAACATTGCAGGTCAAAACAGACTCACTGCCTCGTACTGCGTGTATAAAAACATGATGTTGCTCTCTCAGACAACTGCTTGAATCATCTGTTTCACTTCTTGCTGTCAAATCCACCTCCTGCTGAACTATTTCTCCACGCAGCGATGGAGTATAATTAGATTTCAGATATAAATGCAAGACAAAAGACATTTATTTGCTGAGTACAACCTCTATCTAGTGCAATGTATTTAATGTAATTATTTAAAGAGATTACAGAATAATGAGTTTAGCTACCGGAGACTTGAGTTACATCATAAAAACTCCCTTTCATTTGGTTTGTACGTTTCTTTTTTTCCTCTGTCCCTCGTTCATCTTCCCTCCAGTGAAATGACATCTGCTGTGGTCATGAAAATGTTTGGTGTCACAGCTGCATCATGTGTGAGTGTGTGTGTCGTGTGTGTGTGTGTGTGTGTGTGTGTGTGTGTGTGTGTGTGTACTCTTCAACCTTGCGCTGGGCGGTGCGCATGGCGTCCATGGTGCTCCGTAGCGTGTCCCTTTCTCTCTCCAGCGCGGCCCGCTCCCCCTCCAGGGTGGCGATGACCGTGGTCTGCATCCTGTGGAGTTCCACTTGGCTCCGCAGGCGGCACAGCTCCTCCTCCATGACCAGACCCTCCGCCTGAAGAGCCTGAAGGAACAACAGCAGGATACTGAGCTCTGTCTGTCTACTCATGCAGACATTTGTGTATATATACTGTACATGCATCCATAAGTATACACTCATTATTACACAGATTTTGCTGAATAATCTTTCTGTGAATATTCTGATTGGTCAATTACAGCCCTCTGTGGTTTGAATAGCAGACCGCTGCCTCATTTGTTTGTGTTACTTTGTGACTTTGGCATCTTAAAGGGTTGTTTAGAATTACTAAGTCACACAATAACACAAACAAAACCAGATAGAAGCAGCAAAAGATCAGCAATTCAGGTTTTCTGCAAGGCAAATTGACTGTTTTTGCAATAGGAGTCTGGTTGAGTGAGAGAGACAGCAAAATTTGGCTTATTTAACGCCAATTTCCCATCACAAAAGGCCGTCTGACGGCAAGGTAGAGATGAAAATATTCTAAACATAGTGTACAATTAAACAGATTTTTTTAAGGTGGACTTAAGTGACTAAAATCCCTACAATAATACAAGTACCTCATAGAACCCCACTTCAAAAATCTGAACTATCCCTTTAATATCTCTATCAGCAATGAATTCAGTCTCCATCTTGACCAATGATTTATTTGTCTGTGTCTATCACATTTTCTTCCATCCCTCCAGCCATCCATCTGTACCTCTATCTGCCGGCGGGCGTCTCCCAGACTCTCAGCCGCTTTCTTCAGATGCTGCAGCTCAGCCTCCAGGACCACCAGCCTCTGCTCAGCCTCCCAGGTTTTCTTGCTCTGCTCTCCCAGTTTGGAGCGCAGGTCCTGGGCCACCATCGCATGTCGGTCAGCCTCCTCCTGGGCCTCCTGGAGCCGGTGTGTCAGGAGCTCCACATCAGGAGCAGACAGGGAACACACAGCCTGGTCTGCAGCTGTGGCCTCTGTATTATCTGCTACGCTGTTTGGATGCTTTTGGATCTCCGAGTTTGTCTGTTCTTCCTTTATTCTCCTTTCTTTCTCCTGTTTCTCTCTGTCTTTCTGCCCTCCCTCTGCCTCCCCTCTCCTTTTGGACTCCTCATCACATGGTTCTCCTTTTCCCCCTTGAACATGAAGAACCTCTTCCCCAACTCCTGCTTCCCTGTGGGTCCCAATGACTTCTCCTCTTCTCTCCCTCTGCTCCATCATCCTCACCGTTCCCTCCCCCTCTCCTCTGAAGGATTCAGAGCCCTGGACTCCTCTCTCCACCTTCTCCTCCTCCTCCTCCTCTCTGTCCAGCTTCTTCACTCTTTCCTCCTTCTTCTTGTCTTCTAGTTGTTGCAGTTTGATCACCAGCTGTTCTAGCTGCTGCTTCAAAGTGGAATTTTCATTCTTCAAGTTTTGAAACTGAAAAGTATAATAGGAGGAAAATGAAAGTGCAATTTCAATGCTTTTCAAAACTTTGAATCACCTGCATTTTGCTTCTTTTTTGTCCTTCTATGTATTGAACATGACTGAACGTGAATGCATTGTGAGTAAGACGACTGAAATCACCTCCCGTTCTTACTCAAAATGCATTCAGGAAAAAGAAGCAAGGAAATGAGAGATTGATTTAAATGATTTTTGTTTGGTTATTAAAATCGTGTACAAAGGCGCTCCTCGACAAAAATAACCACAGAAAACTTTAAACAGTCTAGACTGCAAGTGTCTGAAAAGAACAACAGGCAGCAAAAAAAACATCTTAAATACAATCTAAAGAATAAATGTAATATACTGAAACAAAAAAAATCAAATATATACAGCATTCGTCCATTTGAACAGCTTGCCAGAGCTTTTCATTGATCTGCAGATGGATCCACTTTTTATAAACTCATTATCGTTGATTCAATACAGATGATGGAGCTGCTGCAGACGTTTTGGTTTGAGGTGAGAAACCACAGGTTCATCTTCTGGACTGTGACTTTCAGCTGTGAGAACAGTTATATCCAGCCACATGCTGTTCATATATTCTAATGGAAAGTACAGTATTAACGGGTAGTTTCTGGTTAATTAAAAAATAATCAATAATCATTTAATCATTTTCAGATTATAATGTGAAAATGAACAAATGTGGTTGTATGGTTATGTATCGCTCTTCATGTGACCTAACAATTCTGCATAAATTAGCTGCCTGGTCCATGTAAGTTAACTTATAAAATTATAAAAATTGGGGGATATTGTCGCCCACACTATGTTCATTTCTGTATCGGCTGCACCATTATTTCAAAAGAGAGGGGAATATAACTACATAAGATCCAATTATAACTTAAAAGAACTAAGAACTCAGGCCACTGGGGAGGATGTCAAAGTGTGGGTAAAGTAATAATTAGGATCACAGGAGGTTGGAAAATTATTTATATTAAATTGTGATTGAATTTTATGTGAAGGTTTTGGCGAAGGCATAACACACCAATGTGCTTACCTTGGGTTCTCCTGGGCAAATGTTATTTGTCTGTATTATTATTTACCATTTGTTTTATTTTATTTTATTCATTTTATCTTCTTTTATTCCATGTAACTATGTGAATGTAAACTTATGCACAATGATAATGCATATGGGATTACCACTGTGTCATGCAATGTCAACACAATATTTTATTTATCTGGTTTTCATATGTTAATATCTGCTCAATAATGAATGAAAAAGGAAAAAACAATTCAGCCTAATCACAGAGTCATCAGAGCCAAAAGTGCAACCTGAATTGATATAAAACAGTGAAAAGCAGCAAATCTTAATATTTCAGGTATCTTTTACCTTTTCCGCTGACTTAAACTATGTTAATAAGTTAATTGTAAAAACTAAAACTCAACAATTACTTTTCTGTTAAATTACTGATTACACAAAATAAGATAAACGCTGTAAGAATTGATCAATAAATAATAAAACATGAACATCATGTATTGCTAATGTAAAGCAACTGAACGTCTGACACACTTTTGTCACTTTTGTAAACTTGTACCCTGATGTGGTTTGATATCAGATATGTTGTGCTGTAATTTTTAATTTGAGGTAATAGAAATCTGCTAAATGTATGTGTGTGTTACATGTTACATTAATGTAAAGTCTGCACATCTTAATCAATGTGCTACATTGACATTATCCCTGCACAGTGCACATATTCTTTATACATCACACAGTTTGCACATGACTTTAAAGGGCGTCTACATTAAAGGAAATCTGTCTTCTATTCTGTGTTTTTCAAATGGAAACACACACTCATCCCTCCCTAAACCAAGAGGGTTCATGTGCAGTTGCATTTTGTCTCATTTCCTGTCATGCATGGCTGTCTGTTATGGTTTCAGTTTGTGAAATAGTCACAAAATTCAATCACTTGATTTGTGTACGTGGACAACAATTGTCCATTTTTTTCATGTCACTCAAGCAAAGCTTTCAAAGTGATTACTATGAACGTCGCCTGGGATTTGATCCCTGTGTGAGACCAAGAGTCAAAGTCAATTGTTTTATAAAGAGGTAGTTATTTTAATCCAAACAATGATATCTTTGTATTAATATGCTTTGGCAACATTGTATTTTTATGCAGTCATGCCAATAAAGCTAATTGAATGTATTTTCTTAAACTTGACCAAGATTTGCAGCCTAAACTGAACCAAACTGCAATCTTCTCCTGAAATGTTTCTGAGCAAGCTGTGTTTTGGAACAGTAAACAGACATTGCATATTTATCATTGCTAATTTGACAGCAAATGAGAAGCACGATGGATAATATATTAGTTTGAAAGTCATGCTGAGTGTCACGAAAAAAAAAGCAAATTTGGGTGCATGTACACAAATCAAATTAATTGATATTTTGTGACTATTTTTTTCACAAACAGTGAATGTTGAATGTTGAAACAGTGATAACAACTGTTTCGAGTAATGAACTACACTACACTTACACTACAGCACTACAGTTTCTCTTGTTTGCCAGAAACTACCACACATTCCCACATAATGTTTATGAATACTGAAGATTTAGAGTCAAAGATTATATAAGTTTTCATTTTCACATTTTTTTAGACAAATCTGCGAAACTAAAAGTACATACATACATACATTTATACACATTTATTCATACATTTATTCAAGTACACTTCAGACATAGCACGGGGCCTCCAGTCACTCCACACTGTGTCTGACAAAGCAGCCTCCCTAAAACCTCGTACATGCACGTATATTTCAGTCATATCTGTTAAATCCACGTCTGCAGCCGACTTTATTTCCCCCTCAGCTCACCTCTCTAAGTGTGTTCTGGTGCTCCGTCTCCAGGCAAGCCAGCTCATCCTTTGCATCTGGAGAATCAGCCTGCAGCGAGAGGAGATGGATGTTTAACTCCTGCAGCTGTTGCTTCCTGCTTTTCCTCTTTCATTTGCATCCACAAACTGTGAGTCCAGACAGCGAGGAGCTTCATGTCTGACTTTAGTGATGCCAGGTTGACTTGAAACGAAGGTCTACTGGTATTTTCATTAAAAATTCTCCTCTGCATTGGTTCCTCTGACCAGACATGATGATCATATCAATTATAAACCTCACCAGGAGCATGTGGAAACTATATTATTTACTTTACATATCACTGAGCTGGACATGCGCTTCTAAAGTGTAGATGAGCACAATTATCTCTGACTTGCTTCAACGTTCAACAGGGTTAACTCTTATAGATTATTTCTGTGAGTCATAACCTTTAAGCCCCTGAACCCTGACCTCCTGCTGGGCCTGCAGCTCCTCCAGCCGTCTCCTCAGCTCTGCATTCTCCTGCTCAGCTCCCAGCAGCCTCAGTGTTGAAGCCTCTCCCACTTCCACACTCAGCGGCTTCTGACCTGAGACAGAGAGCGAGAGAAATAAAAAATAAGGCAGGAAAAAAATGACAAATAGGAGGCAGGGAGGCAGATAGGCGTGAAAAGGGAAATGGGGGAAAAGAGAAATGGATATATGAAGAGATTCACTGGCTTATTGTTGATTGATAACCTGTGGGCCAGTATTACTTCAACATATTTTCTCTTATCAGTTAATTAAATGTCCTAAATGACAAGGTGCGAAGAGACAGGTGCTCTGACCAATCAGCTCACTCCACTCCTCGTCAGAGTCCAGTTCTGATTGGAGGAAATGTCGGTGGACCGGAGCGGCAACACTGTCGCCGTGCCTCAGGTCCGCCTCGAGGCTCATGTTCATCTCCAGCAGCTCATCAACTCGCTGCCTCTCGGTGTCCCGCTCCTGCACACACACACAAACACACACACAACATTCACAGATATTTTTCATTACATGCGACTCTTGGGCCACAAGTGCAAGCTTTTACCCACATATTAAAGGTTCTACTGTATATGACAGAATATGACAGGAATTGAATATAATATTCATAAGCATGTTTTCATCAGCATATAATCACCTGAAAATAAGAAACGTTGTGTTTTCATGACTTTGTGCAGGCTTTACATGGAGAAACTTTGTGACTGGTTGCAAATTGCATGCAACATAATTTCCAACTTGACAGTTACACAAAGCAAGTTAGAAAATTATATATAAAGTCTAATGAAACTCCATTTAATAGTTCCTTTCACTCAAATTGTTTTCTCACTAGATTATATCACGTGGGAAGTGTCACTGTAACTACATCTGTATCTTTGTATCTTATTTCATATTGTTTTCTCGTTGGATAATATCAATTTAGACCTGTTGTAATGATTTTCTTCTGGCAGTGGCTGGGTACTTTGTTTCATTCTAGCTGTCCTGTACAATAGGAAGAATCCTACACACTGGTCCTTTAAGGAATAATTTCCTCATTTCCTCACATGTTACTGTAAACAAACACACACGCATACACGCACAAATATGGTCAGTAACACTAACGTTTAGACAAACTTGTAAAAAAACAGAAAACTACACCCACCGCTTCCACATCTATGATTCTCTGACGCAGCAGGAGATTGTCCCTCTCGAGCTCCCTTAATGAGGAGCAGCGCGCCCGTGCATCCGTCAGCTGTTCCTCCAGTAGAGCTTTCGTCTCCTGCAGCGCTGCACACAGGTGTTGTTGCTCCTGCAGGTGGCGCCGTGCACAGACAGACGGACAAACATGAAACTATACGATGTAGTGAAGTCGTTGTCATAACTGATCGAACTGACCAAAATGTGCTAGCGAGCTATTTTTCTCCTTTGCGTCATACTAGTGTTTTTTCAAAGTTTTCCACTGGTGGTGGCATTGCGATATTTATACAAATCCAAAAACATGCTGATATCCAAGTTTTTCATAATGTTTTAATGTATTTCCCACTGGAAATGTGGGCTTTTCTTTAGTGCATGCATCTCTACCCCAGCCTTGCAAGCTGTTGGTCAGTTGATGTCTTTCCAGCATACTGAGGTGACTGTAAACAAGCAAGAGGCTGCAAAGAGTGGTAAAAACACCACCTGTGTCCAAAGAATGCTAAAACCTGAATGATACCGGCACATCCCACATGTCAGAAAATGTTCCATCAGATTAAGGCCTAATTCAGAATATCCGAGGGGAATTCAGAACTTTGTTGTGGTCTGAGTAATAGTGGAAAAATAAGTGCCCATGTAAACATAGTCAATGTTGTTATTAGGAAAAGAATTAGGAATTGGATTAGGAATGATGGCAAAACTGTGCAAGTACTGTAACACCTAGATTGTAATGAAATGAAACTACTCTCGCAGGGTCCCCGTTAAAACACCTCTGCGTTCCCTGTGAATTTGGGAAAATTAATTTAAAACACAAACATAAGGAAAAAAAATCATCCTGCCAGCTAATTTGGGCTGTCACAGGGATGTAGTGTGAAGGCAGAATAAATCAAATGAGACTGAGAAGGTGACAGTGAGGACACACTGCGAGGTGTTTTACAAGGATATGAGCACATTTTCTGCCTCAGCACAGTTATACTACCCCAGAATAAATCTCATTTGGGTGTAAAAGCTCCAATAACTGAAGCCGTACTCCTGCTCTTTGTCAATGAAGCAGCTCCGGGCTGTAAATCCTGATGACATCACACAGTATAATCTCATTCTCTGGCTCTGAGCTTCAGAGTTGTTCAGACTCACTCTTGATTGAAATGCTCACGGCCGTGAGAGGGTATATATGGCTTTTCAGATTAAGTGGTACAGTACTTCTTTTTAAAAAAATAATAGCTACTCAAAGGAGATCTTCTTGACCTTCGCTGGCTCATATTAGGTCCTTACTTTGTCAAAGTGTGTGTGTTTGTGTGTGTGTGTGTGTACATACAGTATGTTTAACAGCACGGTAAGTGTGTTTGATTTTGCACATCAACATGTAACTTACTGCCAGAACAATTTGAATGTATTTCATGGTGTTGATGTTGCCGTGCTGCTTGTTTTCTTTCTAGTTTAAATGACTTATTCAAAAGCATGTGTAGTCACTTGTGTGTTTGCAGTGTGTGTGTCTGCGTGTGTGTGTGTTTGTATGTGTGTGTGTGTACCTTCAGCTGAGTACGTGTGAGCTCCAGGCTGCGCAATCTGTGTTTACAGCTCTGAAGCTCAGTCTGTATCTGCTCAGCCCGTGTAGCTCGCTCTCGGGCGCAGTCCAGCTCATCCCGCAGTGCACGCATGCCCCTCACCTCCCCCTGCAGAGTACGGTTCTGCAGGCACACGCACATGCCCGCACACACGCACACACACACACGCACACACACACACGCACACACACACACACACACACACACACACACACACACACACACACACACACACATTCATATACCAGTGGGGATGAGGTCAAAAAAGGCTGTGAACAGATCTGGGACGTGCGGCAAAGCAAATGTTGACAAAGTCTAATACAGGAAGAAGGTAAGATATGTGTGTGTGTGCGAGTGTGTTTCGGAGGGTGTGTGTACTGTGCTGATGAGAATGAAATGTCCTGACAAGGATAGAAATAATATTACAACATTTTGCACTTTTCTACAAGATCTTAGTCTAAAGTTAATTTTAGGACTAGGTTTAGAAAACAGTGGTCGACAAAATATTAAAGTAATTTAAATGAAGATACCCTCCACATTTTGTTTTGCACCAAATTGTTTCCCCACATCCCAAAATGTTGTGGACTGTTGTGAATTATTTGATGTTATAACAAAATCTCCAAGTGAATTTGTATGTAAATTTAGCACTAGGACCTTAGAAAAGTACAATGTAATGATTTGAGGAAGTCTTCTTCAATGTGTGAGCATTATGACCTTATATGACCCATGATCATGTCCATTATAGTATTTAAGTATTAAATCCTTCACTTCAGTAAAAGCAGCAAAATCACAGTTTAAAAATATTCTGTTACAAATAAAATGCTTCAGTAAAAGTAAAATAGTATCAGCATCAAAATGTACTTGTAGTACTGGAAGTAAAAGTAATGATTATGCAGAATTGCCCATTTCAGAATCATATATATTATATTATTATTTATGGATTTATTAATGTGTTCATCACTTTGATGTTGCAGCTGGTAAAGGCAGGGCTTTAAAAACTTACTGTATTATTAGAGGTGCACAGAAACATCACTATCTGTATCTTGTCATCCAACAAAATTATCTGTCTCTGTAACTGTATCCGGTTAGACGACCTGACGTGTGTGTGGTTTATACTGGAAGTCACTTTAAATCAGACTAATGTTTTATTTTCTAACCTAATATTCATTGGCAATGCAATTATTGTGCCTTCAAAGCATCTATTTGATTTAATTTTGGCATATAATTAATTACTGTACTTCTCATCCCGCTTTCTTTTTTATTTGTATTTTTAACTATGAACTGGACTCCACCACGGCTCCTTTAACTGAGCAATAAGAAGCTTTTTTTGAAAAAGGGTTTTATAAATAGAAAGATTCTGTTAAGATATACAGTATATTCTTCAGTTGAAGGGAATAATAATAATTGCAATGATGCTGCGTTCACATTTCTTGATATGTTCATTTTACTGCAGTTCACGGTACTAGAATATTATGCACATATATTAATATTATACTATAATAGTATTATAATATTAACATTGTGTACTCCTAAAACATACTTAGAAAAAATTAAGAAGTAGTATTTTAATGCTTCTGCATTACATTTTGGAAATGATTTTTTCCCAATTAATAACAAGCACCTTCAGGTTAATGACCAACACAAGCAAACGAGACCATCCATGAGAAGATCGGCTGTTTCTATACAGTTGTTTTTAATACCTGCCTCTGGACTTGAATTCTCCTTGAAATCAATAAAACAAGCCTCTGTTTAGATTTTCCCAGCCAAAGTTACAGTGAACAGTACCTTAACCAGTGAAAAAGAAGCAGGAGGACATTTTCATTTCGATAAATGTAATTTTGACATTATATTTTGTGGTTGAATCAGTGGAAACACTGCCACTTTTCTCCACAAAGTCCTCAAAAATCATTATGATATGAAAGTTACTTTAAGTTAGTATAGGAACATTGGGCCTCATGCAAGAACATTTTCGTATTCTTATCTTAAATTTCTCTTACTTTTGTTCGTACGGTGGGCTTGCATGAACATGCCACATCAGATCATCACAGAACACTTAAGATGCCTGTGTAAATGATCCGCCTGTGTGTATCTGAGTGCACGTGCATGACACTTATAAATTAGCATAATTAACGCCCCAATAAAACCACATAAGGCTGCGCTTCCTGTTCCATATGTCAGGACGTGTTCATTCATGAAAATGGCATCAAAGAGTAAAAAGCACTTCACAAGTTTGGAGTTTGACGTTCTACTTTCAGAGATCCATTAAGGAAAATCTGTTATTTTAACAGCGTCAGCAGTGGAATTAAAAAACCTTCTAAAGCAAAGAAACGGAAAAAGCAAGTGCTGTTGATGCCGTGTTACCTGAGGGTCGGACTGTCACTGAAATAAAGAAGAAACGTCTCGATATGAAAATGACTTCAAAGAAAAGAAATGACTCGCCACAGCAAGGTGATCGATGACTGCAGCAGGAGGAGGGGGTCGAGGGGAAGTTTTCATCATAGAGACAGAAGACAGAGTGAGGATGAACATCAACTTCATGAACCTGCATGTGAAGATATACGGCCAATACACCTGACTGAAGGTAATACTGCATCATTAAATTAATGATGATGATGCTTCGTATCTAAATTTACAATTATATTATAATTTGAAACGTGGTCAAGCAGAATAATATCGACATAATCATGAATTATGAAGCGTAATTTGTTATTCGAACTAGAAATGTCTTCAAACTAATGAAATATACAGTAAGTCAGTGAAAAACTTTGGTTTGGATGACATCAGACTGACTGCACACGACTCTACGACAGGTCTGGACCACTCTGACATTTTGTTTGTATCTCAAAGAAAATTCAAAATGCACGAAAATTGGTGAACGAGTTCTCCTAAATCACTCGCACACATCCCTTAAGAACAAATCTGTTCAGACAAGTGGTTCTTGCATGAGGCACTTAGGAAAGGTTAATCTGTAATGGCTTTTTAAATAAATCCTAACCATTGTTACCATGGTTACTAAACAGATAAGATGGGATCTGCATGTAAGGACGTTTCTGGAATACAGCTTGGACAGAACTGTGGTTGGCTGTAATGTGTGTAGTCTAATTTCTGCTAAATACATAACCTAAGAGGAGCTGACTTATTGACTATTAAGAGACACCTGTGTTTTGTGCTGTTGGCTGAGCTGTAATGTTTTTCATAGCTGCTGCCAAGCTAGTTAAGGTTTATGTGAGATAAACTCTTTCTGTGTATCCAAAGCAAGGATGTCTCCCTCTCTTTGACAGACAGGAATCATGCAGAACATGTCAGGCTTTCCATACCTCTTTCTGAAGTTTCTTCAGTTGCTCCTCCATAGTTTGAATCTCCTGCTTATAATCCAATATCTGATCACCTTTATCTTCCCTAAAAAAAAAAACAAGACAAACATTAGACCATCAGCAACAAAAATGCAATTATATGAAAACAGTATTTTGATGTTTTTGTTTAATTTGATGCATTAGCTGATACAAAGATTATGTTTACTGGAAATAGTGAGAAGAGATGTATATTCATAAAGTATATTTGTGCAACAGTGACCTTTATGATATAGTGTACATTTAATACACTGTGTAAATTGTATTGTAGCAGTGAGAAGGTGATTTGCTCCTCACTCGTTGCTGAGTAACAACTCTAAGTTTTGTGTATTATAAAGTGTGACAAAATCATTTGCACATTTTTCATGCTGACCTTTATCGCAGCTTTTCTAAAGGTTCTTTTGAGTTTTTCCCTCATATACACACTCACACACTCACACACACACACACTCACAGTTGTTGTTTAAGGCGGCGCAGTTTGGCCTTGCTGTCTGCCAGCTGGAGTGCCAGACCTTGGGGTGGCTCCTCACTGCGACCACCCAGGGGCGCCGTGGTTGAGTCAGTCTGGCCCTCCCGCTCTCGACACAACTCTGCCATCCTCTGGGAGGGAGGAAGGAGGGAGAGATGGGGAGATGGATGTGGCAAGGGACATAGAGGACGGAGGAATGAGAGAAAGATTTGGAGAGAAGGAGAGACATGCAAGATAAAAAATTACAGGAACTCAGAAGAGACTGGAAACAAAAATGAGATCATCTAAATTTTAGACCCTTTAACAGACAATTTGGTGTAATGAGTAATAATGTCTGCTCATTTTGCCCTGCAGGTACACTGCAGGTACAGTGCAGGAGGTGTTGTGCATATTTTTGGTGAACAGATTGGTTTGCAATCAATTAATGTGAGTGACGTTCACTCCAAAGTGAGATAATGGCGCTTGCATCATCAGCTGTGATCGCGGCAGAGAAACAGGGAGGATGCAAACACGGACAGAAATGTCAAGGTGATATAAACACTTATTCATGTAGCATGAAGTGTGTGACGTGCACTGCAGACTGGAGTACGTGTTACAGTGAGAAAAGGACAGATAAATCTGCATCATATTCACTCGTCTGCTCGGTCTTGTCTCCCTCTTCATCTCCTTGCGGTTCTCATGCATTATGGTGTGTTCAATTTTGTACTGGAAAGTTGGAATTTCAACTTGTGGAGTTTGCCGTCTGCTGTAGTTCTCAAATTGTTAGAAATTTATATTAATAACCAAAGACATAAGTAATCCTGGCCATTCAATATTCATGTTGTAAGTTAAAAAAAACATAAATATTGTGTTATAAGATGCCATTAAATAGACTCCAGTGTAAAAAAAGAAAACAGAACGTGAACGTAATCCAAAAGTATTCAGATTAGATTATTTTTAGTCCAGTGGATTACACTGCTAATGACAAAACTGCCATGTAATTTGTATTCAAGTACTGACTACATTTCAAAGTAATCTGATCCAACTCTGATAGTGTTTATAGTAGAGCTGCAATGATTAGTTGGTTAATCGATCCGTTGCCAACTACTAAATTAGTTTACCGCTATTTCGATAATTGATAATGTTTGTTTAGAGTAACTTTTTAAGAACAAATTTCTGATTGATCTCTGGTTTCTCAAATTGGGAAAAAAGCCATCAGATTAATCAATAATGAAAACAACTGTTACTTGCAGCCCTAGTTTGTACAACAACTTTAGTTTAAAACAAGCTGCTGTCCCATAATTTTAATGTAAAATGACTTTTCCCTTTTTGTTATTCTGTCTCTGTGGTTTGCGTGACATTTTCTTTGACACTACAGCAACACAACTTTCTGTTTTTATGTGGTTATGTGAGTCAAATGCAGGACAGCAAGGTTCACCCCCATTCATCAAGGCTTATCTGAGTCAGTGGAAATCATCTGATCAAAATTTAATATCTCATGCAGCTCTGAGCTGATGTTAAGGCTGTAACTAAAGGTTTGGAATATTATTCAAAACAGATGCCTTTTTCCAAAAATAACAGATCTCGGTGGAACCTCAGTGGATTTAATGACTCAGAACAAACTAATACGTGGTGTAATAACTCAGGTCTTTGAGTTATTTATTTTTTTTAAAGACTCATACAGTAGTACATCTCAAAATGCTTTTACTGTGGTGTTGTTTTGAGGCAGTGGAGGGGAGCAACTCCAGTGCACTGACATGCACTTTATTTTTCTTTTATTGTTTTTTTTGTTTTCATAAAAACTTGCACAGCTACTCATGTCAACCTCAGGTCCCACAATATACTCATGTTCCCTGCAATTTAATCTATCCTACAGCCTACTCAGTGGAGACACCATTTTAATAACAGCTTTTGTTGGGTACAAGGCAGAATTACGACAACAGTGAGTGTTGAAGAATAGCTACAAACTGAATATGAGATCTGAGCAGCATAAGATATAAAATGTTGATCAAATATGTGACACAATTAAGCCCAGATGAAACGAGTGCTCTGCTTACTTATGCATGTCCTAATTTTCAGTTGATTAAATTTTATCACTTCATAAAAACAAATCGAATTGAGTTATTATCATTTTGGTGTTGGAAAACATTGTTCAGGTCTCGTATAAATCATTTTTATGCATCAAAGGCCTCCAGCAGGAATCAAGGCAGGGACATTGTTGTTAGACTGTGTGTCAGGCCTGTTCAACTGGTGGCCTGGGTGCCAAATTCGGCCCTTTGATGACCTCAGTCCAGCTTTTTGATCATTTTTAAATATGAACAAAAAGTATATCATTGTGATTTTATTTAAATAACCTGCTGCCGTCTAAGTTTACGGGTGCTTACATTATTTATTTGAAGATCATCATTTTATTAGCGAGCTAATGAGCCCATTCATTTGTTATGTCTGTTGTTAAGCACAGAGACACTTAAAACATTTTGACTCAGGCTGTTTAAGCGGAGGGAATTTCAGAGAATCAAACTGAATGAAAAAAGATGCTAAATACATCATTGTGTTTATGACGACAACAAGCTACTTCTAATCTGGGATGTCAAAGGTGCTTTGTTTTTTTTCCTGTCCTTTCACACATAATGTTTCTTTTCCAATTATGAAAACTAACAGAGAGAAATAAGTAAAAATGTGTATTGTTTTAAACATTTAAATAACTTTACAGGTCACACATAGAAAATGTAAACGTCCAGCATCTTGGCACTTCTGTTGGAGTCATTTAAGACACAAAAACATCTGCAAAAATAATGTAGGCAGTAAACCTAGTATATGTATGTACATTTATGTTTATGATTTCTTATTTAAATCATTAATTAATTTATTAAGTAGGCTAAATTAAGCTTGCAAAAATGTCAGCTACAAACAAAAGAAAATAATGCACAATTAAAAATTTTCATCGAACAGTTGGTTAAACCGAAGATCTTGCCTCTCAGTGGACAGATAGCCAATCATATTTGAAGATAATGAGGTGGCACTTGGGGTGGCCAATTAGATGTCAGGGGTGACCAGTGCCCCTCCCTCTAGAAACGCCCCCGCACAAATAAACAACATGACTCAGGCCGAAATCATGTTCACCAACGGTAATGTATAAAAGTTTTATGCAAGTTACATTTAGTCCTGTTCACAGACTTCCCTCCTCACTCTCTGATGGAGGCCTACTCAACATATGCATGTTTTTCCAGAAGTTATAGCAGTTAGCAACTAGCTAGCAACAGCTAGCAGGAAGCACACTGTTACTTTGAATAAATTATGGATTTCTCTGCGCTTGAACATTTGAAACATTTGCGATAATCTAAGTACACAATTCAACAAAATATGTTATGTTATGTTGTAATGTTTTTAGATATTTTAATGCAGAAATGTTGAATATTATAGCTTTCAGTGTGCGCATGTGTACCTCCAGGTGTGCGTCTCTTTGCGCCAGCATGCTCTGGATCTGTTTGGCCATGGAGCTGAACACCAGCTGCAAGTCTGCACCTTCAACCTCCACCAGCTCCTCCCACCGAAGTGGCAGCACGACACGAGGATCCTGAGTTACCTGCAGCAAGGACAGTTTATCAGGTCTCTGTAACAAGATCAATGTGCGTCTGGGAAACCTGACATAAAATGGGAGAGCTGGGGACAAACAATCCAGGCAGGGTGAAGGCTGCGTGAATACCAAGCAGAGATGCATCTGTGTACAACGAAGGGGGGGAGGAAAAATATCTCACATTTGTTAGGGAATGTATCTGTTAGTGTCCAGAAATGCCTGACTAATGCATGCGAAACTAATGATCATGTAGACAGGTTTGAAATGTCCTCGGGTGGAAGGCATATGAACAGCAAGCAGGGGGTGCATCCATCTACGCAGGAAGAGCACCTCTCACCTCCATGATTTATGAGGCTGAGGAGCCTGGCACAAAAAAGGCTGGTGGGCAACATGCTGCTACTGTAATTCAGACACGCTGGTATGCAACATGCTGTTTTTGTAATGCTGGCAATTATTCACGGGGGGTGTTTTTAAAAGAGTACAATTTGGCATTTAGGCTTTATTGGAGAGGAAAGTGGAGAGTGACAGAAAAGAGATGAAGGAGAGAGGATGTGACAGGGGTGGAGGTGGAGAGGTGGACATGAGGGGTGGAGGATCCATCCCACGGTGGCAGCAAGGGGCACCCAGAGGTCCTTCAAAGGCTGCCAGCAGAATAACAAGTAGCTCATTTTCACACTTACTTGAAGCCCCAGGAGAAGGTATAATAATTTCACTGTCTCCGTCTGCAGGCCAGACAGTGAAGAAATGCGCTGCTAAATTATATTTAAGAACAAAAACCCTTTTAGAAGTGTCTCCCCTGGATAAAATCTCTGCACGGCGACGGTCAGTCGGTGAATATGTTTTTTTATTTGGGGAGGGGGGTCGGATCCTTGATTTGATTAATATTTAAGCATACCTCCTGGATACAGCTGGCAATGGCTGCCTGGGTCTCAATGTCCAGAGACTGGATCTGCTGAATGAAAGTCTCCTTCCTCTCACACTGCAGACACAGAGGGATGACACAGAGCCAGGTGTGTTAGATCAAAATATATTGATAGCATTAGTCAATTGACAGAAAATTAATCTGCAACTATAGCTGTGTTTCCACCACAGGGACCAGGGTCTAAATTAAGTTCTGAGTTCTGGTGTCATAGCACAATAAACACAAAAGCTGTAGACTTTTAAAAATGACCGCTGAAATCAAATGCTCTGAGTACTCAGTACCAAACAGAAATGTTCAGCGTTTCAAGCACCGCCCCAAAACTTCCTGACCTTTTGGAAAGCTCTGCCTCCCCAGCGGGGACTTTTTGGGGGAGTTACAGAAGAAAGCCCACAACAGAAGAACCGCTGACAGGTTTTACTGTGTCGCACAAATAATGATTCTATTCTGTCACTTTATATGGTATCATCTTTGTTTAGTCGCACGCAAAATGACATGTAAAAACAGTTAGTCTTTCAAATATATTCAGGCTATTTTGCCTAATCTTTGCGGTTCTTTAGACCACAGTGGAAATGCAGACAACAACGGACTAAAGGAGCCTTTTAGTTCCTGGAAAATTAGTTCCTGGGACTAAAAGTTCCAGGTACTTTGGATGTAAATCCAGCCTCATTTTTCAACCAAAAATTCACTAGTTCCTGCTTTTCCATTGTGATAATCTGCAGCTTTTCTCTGTTTTACATCTTTGTAAACTAAATATCTTCTTGGCCTCTGAGGTACGAAATTAGATTTTATTTCAAACATGTTAAAAAATAAAATATACAAGTGAGAAAAAAACCCCAAACAAACAAGAAAAACAATTGAACAGCAAACATTTAGCACATTCACAATAAATAATTCATGTCTTACAGCCCGACCCCATTTTTCTGTATTTGATCAATACACTTTTTGATAAACATGAATATTGCAGCTTTTTTGCCCCAGTTTCCACCACACACAACTTAATCAAATCAAACAAAAGTTAAGTGCAAATAATCAGAATAAAACAAGCAAAACAGCACAAATCAAAACCAACCTACGAATATTGTCCTTTGTCTCACTGTGTCAGTTCCATCCATCCCATGTGTCCATTAATGTTGTTTTTAAACATTAATTTAAACTTATTTAATGTTAAACATGTTTCAATTTCATCATTACAGTTATTATACAGAGTGACTGGCTGTAATGCAATGACTTGCAATGACCACAATTGCTTCTTTAATAGACACAAATTCCTCTGAAGTCATGTTGACTTTCTCTCATTTGAAACACTTTCCTGACGCTGCTGTGTAACAACTGAATTTTTTGCTTTATACATGATTAGACCCATTTTGAAGTCTTTGAATTTAAATTCTCATGGCTCTTTTTAAAGGATGAATATTGGATTAGTTTAGTTTTAAAATCATGATGGGCTTTGTCTTTTAACATTTTTGGACATTTTGTAAAGAATTCATCTATTAATCAAGAATAAAGTCAGAAGATTAACTGATATTGCAACTAATCACTAGCTGCAGCCCTACAATAATCCTTTTGTTAAATATGAGAGTTTGTGTTGCCGACTCCCCCGGACTGAAAAAATAACAAAAGAGATATAAAATCATGTGTAATTCATTTTTAAAAATCATTTTTTGTTTAAAGGTTATCATTAGCAATGCTGATCCGCCTAAAATAAATTCATTATTCAGGGTTTTGATGAATTCACAATGGCCTAAATGCTGTTTTCTCACTCTGACAAGAATGAATGATCGGCCCTCCGAGTCTATGATGCTCACTGCACACCAGACAACAAAATGATTTTTGATGGATGAATGGAAATGGAAAATAGAGAGACAACTTGTTAGGATGTTAGGATCATTATCACTACTGAGGGAAAAAAGTATAATTTGGCCTGAGGGTGGTGCCAGAGGAAAGACTGTGTTGTTAACTAAATCAGGATTTAAACACCAGACAGAAGTTATCAAACTTTAAAAAAAGAAAAAGAAAAGAAAAAAAGAACAGGTTGAACTTTTGAAATACTCAGGAACTTGACCAAAAGTAAGTGAAGAATTGATTATGGCTAGAATAAATAAAGTGAATTGGAGGAATGTCCAGGGAACATAAATAAAAAATGTAATTTTAGTAACAATATTGGTTAGACACTTAGCAAAGACTGATTTAAATTTTACCATGGTGAACACAGTAATAATCAGCCTGAACTTTGTTACAGAAAGACGATATAAATATACATAACTAGTGTCGGCATGTTAACGATGGACATAAACACGGGGCTATCTTATTAACATGCCGGAGTGACATGCTGGAACATGTTGCTCATGAAAAGAAATTTATTTGTGGCGTTTCTGTACTAAACCTTCACCAGGAAAATGATGGGTGACAATGAGAAGTCATCTCATACAAAGAGTCTGTTTAGTCTGCAACCAATCACATTCTCCACATGCAATCAGAATTCATTTATTTACTGAATCTGTCTTTCACCTGCCATGTAAATGCATCCCTACAGGTTCATTTACAAATATAAGCTGGAAAATTAGGAGATTCTGATGATTTGTTATCATACAGAGAAATGTTTCATCATTTTATATCCCTGTTTTGTATATTGTAGTGTGTCTAATAGTTAATTGTTACTTAGGCTTCTTTCTTGGAGAATGTAATTGGTTGCAGACTTACAACCGGTCCTTATTTAAGATGGCTTCTCTTGTTGCAAATCGTTTGCCTGATGAAAGTCTGGAACCAAAACATCGCCAAAAAAAAAAAAAGGTAATATTGCAAGTTAGACTGTGTGTATTAATACTATTGCAACTTTTTAGTCCAGGTGCCCCTGTGTTAGGTACCTGTCTCATCAAATAGATCTGCAAAGTGTTCTTTTGTTCTGAACCTTCTCAACTAATCTAGTAGTCTTGTTGCCTAAACCGAGCCAAACTGCGATAGAAAACAAAAATAAAAAACAAAAAATCAAAACGTGGACTGTGTCGCTCTTTATACTATGTCACCTGACTTCCTAAATCCTTTCTGTCAGAAAGCCCTATCTTTCTGGGCAGAACAATTTCTGCCAAAAAGGCTAACTCCACTCATGTGCATCTGAGGCCAACAGGAGTTCGGTCATCAGTTTAATGCCACTACATGTGTAGAAATTGTCATATTAAATTAACTCGGTGTCTATAAAAAGTATTCAACCTCCTTGACAGTTTCTATATTTTA
>JAJHUR010091045.1:0-38152 GCA_027495735.1 Lutjanus campechanus
AACAATAGAATTAAGCAATTGTGAGATATGATGAAAACTAGCCCCCTGGGGTCTGCAGGTACGCAGTCGGTTAAAGAAATAGTTTGGTTAATGGTTTTTGAGATCAAATAACAGTGAACAGGATTTGTAGTGGTGCTGGAAATCCTTGGAAATCCTTGTATTTTAACATAGTGCTCGGATTTTAAGTGCTTGAAACATGCTTGAAATTGCAATTGCATCACTTTCATAATAAATCACTACTTGACTGAATAATTTACCTTTTAAATAAAGACATAAAATAAGTCAGATGTTGGCTCATGTTATAAATGATAACAAGTCTACTTACAGACAAGTGACACATTTTGAAACATGAAACTTTTGTTTTCCTATAATTTGTCACCGTTCTGTATGATGCAAACATATTTTTGTTGTTTGTAGCGCAATAACATTGGATTTAATGTGATGAAGTAGTGAAATAATAATTTTGAGTGTATAAGAGAGCTTGAAAATGCACCTTGAAAATTCTTGATAAGTGCTTGAATTTGACTTTGGAAAAAGTGCAAGAAGCCTGAGTGAAAATAATAGTGAAACATGTGGACAAAAAAAAAAAAAAAGGAAAACAAACTAGCTTATGCCGGGTATAAGGTTGTGAGGTGTTCATGTTATTCTGTCCACCCTGCCTGCTGCGGCCTGGACAGTTGGATTAAAATAAAGTGAATGTAAAGGAGGCTGAGGTCATCCCGATTGGTGTCTGGGAGTTGGAGGCTCAGACGGATGGAAAGCTCTCCTGTAGGTCTGGATGAGTTTCAGGACGGAGCTGAACGGTTTTATCTGCCCTCACATTGTGACCGTGTTGATGACTCTGAACGGTCAGTCTGTTAAACTCGCTCCAGAAGGAGCTCTGGAGGGGAAACTTCATTTGCTGAACGCTTCCCATCGGAGTTGGTCATTGTGTGGCCCAATTTAAAATTTAATATTTTCTACATCGCGTTTCAAAGGCTTCACGCAGCATTTATTCTGCTTTTGACACAAACCCAGAACTCCATGACGAGCTGAGCCAGCAGAGCCAGACTCTCCAAGCCGCTGCTCTCCGAGCTGAGCAGACGGCAGGTGATTTGGAGAGAACCGCTGCTCCTTCACGCTCGCGCCAAGTTTCCTGCGCGGAGCCTCATAAGCAAATTAATTCCCCTGTTTGAGAGCTGCCTCCTCATCATCTTCCCCATTTCCCCCTCAGACTCGGAGGCGAGTCCCGGCTCGGACGGAGAGGGTCTGGCCGAGAGGACGTCGTGCTCCTTCGGCTCACCTGACGACCTGGCCCCGGGCCCCTGCGAGCCGTCGCCCCCGGCCTCCATGGAGGAGATCCAGGTGGAGCTGCAGTGCGCGGACCTGTGGAAGCGCTTCCATGACATCGGCACGGAGATGATCATCACCAAGGCGGGCAGGTAGGCCGCGCGCGCACTTACACACAAATACAGACACGCACACACGCAGCTGATGGAAGTAGCACAGACGGTCTATGTGCGGCTCTGCGGCAAACTAGGAAATTTACCCACTTTTAGGCGCAATTTTTGAGTTATTTATGAAAATAATTTTGGTCATATTTATACAATTCAGAGTCAAATCCTCACACACAAACGCACAGATTTATCAAATAAGCAGACCTAAAAATCTTTAGACTTTTTAAAAGATAGAATAAGTAGGATTTCCCCGAGCTGTTCGCAAACGCACCACAAAGGCAGCTGATTGTTGTTGGACGTCAAATACCAACGTCTCGTGCTGGTAAAGCATCCCGAGCACAGTGAAATAATGAGAAAATAAGGAAATACAGGCAGAGTGCAGGGTCTCCACAAACACAGCCACCGCTTCACGCACACACACTCGCGCATGCACACGCACACAGACACACACACCTCAGTCTGAGCTCTGTTTGGAGGGTGTTAATGTGTTGCACATGCAGGCCGCTCTGTTGTATTCAGGCCTTCATGACGCGGCAGGTTATTCCTGATGTCGGAGGAGAAGAAGGAGAGCTGCTTCTAATTTATCTCTCTCTCCCTCCCTCTCTCTCTCTCTCTCTCTCTCTCTCCTTTTTTAACATGTTCCGGGTTTTCTCGCTCTCGCGCGCCAACAATCCGTGAGCAAGCGCAGAAGTTAAAGTTGACCCGCTTATCCTGCAGGAAAAGACCTTTCCCCGCAGTCTGCTCCTGCTCCCTGCGCCACCAACATTTACCGCATCTCCCCCGACTGACAATAGGTTCAATATTAATTCAACCTCATGGCAATTATCTAACATAACAAGATCTTTATTATCGTGTTGATTCTTTCAAGTATTTGGTTCTTAAGTGAATACACGAGGCGAGATAATTCTTTACATTTCCAAGAAAAGTTCACTTATTGGAAATTTTTTTATTCTGCTTGGAACATTTTCAAGACTGTGATATTTACGTGACAAAAGTTAAAAACCATCGACTGAATTATTAGGCCTCATTACATTATATTATAGTTAAATTAACTAGCAAAAGTCCGTTTAGGCACTTGAAAATGTATTTTGTGATTTTTTTTCCAATTGACTTTCACTTCAAATGGGCTAATAACGCGTTTGGTGTCTGGTGTTTTTGTTCTTGCAAAACTGCTAAAAATGACGTGATCTGCTATATCAGCCAATCAGTCTTATCAAATAAGCGTTCATTTATCCGAGACCCTTTAAAATTAGCAGACTAAAGACTGAGACAAAATAAAACACCAAAGAATAATTTAATTATATATTATATATATATATTTTAAACAGTTTAACAGGAGAGTTGTATTAGTTTGTAATATATATAATAGCTCTGGTATCTGCTTTATATTTTAGTCCAGTTTATTAAACCTGTTATTTTGTCCTGTTGCTCAACAAAGTAGGCTACTTTTTTTTTTCAAATGAGACCAGAGTTGTTTTTCAGTTCTGACTTCATACTGAAATAAGCTAAAACATCGCTCTCCTCCACTCAGACTACATTCGGCTGTTTTTTATGAATTGGCTTTAAATTGGTAATCAGCTCATAAATAGAGCAACAATCAGTTTGCGCTGAAGCAGAGTGAAGGCGGACACGACCGTCGCCGTGTGTATTTCACGGCCTGCTCATAATAAGCTCATAAATCCAGAAGAGAAGGGAAGCAAGAGAACAGCCCTCTTTTCTCATTAGGCCGGCTCGGATTTACGACCTTTAAATGAAAAGGGAAAAACGCAGCGTTTGAAGTGCAAAACGAGGAATTAAGTTGAAATGTCTCCCGCTCCAGTCTACATATACACCATTTATATAGATGCAGTTTTTTCCACCTCTTTTTTAGGCTTTAATTTTCGGGGGTTTTACGTGAGTTCAAGACGCTAGTTTTAGTCTGCAGCTCCACGGTGGGAGGAGCCGGTTGCTAAAAATATTTCAAAGATAAAAATATATTTGGTATTGCTGGGCCACATATTATATCAGTATCATATGAGACAGATATTGGATTTTTGCCATATCATGATATTTTTATATCGTGATTTGTCAAGAGTTGTCTTTTCCCGGTTTTAAAGACTGCAAAAGTGAAGTAATTTTCTGAACTTATGAGACTGTTCTAGCTGTTCTGTGATTTTTCTTTACCCACTTAGTCAGTATATCTACATTACTGATGATTATTTTTTTTAAGAGACTAATTGTGTTAATATTTTGTGAAAGCGCCAATAGTCATGTTGCAGTATCAATAAATATATGTATTTGACCAAAAATATTTTGTATCGTCCAGTGCTATTATAACACTTCCAGTTTGAAATATTTTAAAGCATAATGACAAAATTAGGTTAAACCAGAGAAGAAAGTCTATATTCCTGGAGTGCAAAGGTCAGAGGTCAGACTAACATGCATGACAAGATGGAACAAGATGGAACAACGTACTTCTTTCCACTTTCCATTAAAACTATTGAATCATTTAAGTGACAAAAATGAGACTGGAAAGGTTTTTCAGCTATGAAAAGAGTAAATTAAGATATTATTATATTTTTTGAATCAGAGTCAGAGTCATGACAGATGCTCAGATTTTAAGGATAATATTTAATTTAAACCTAATGAACTTTCTGTTTCGACCAATAGTTGTCATGTAATAGTAACTGAATGGCAGATACTTAAAACTGAATTTTTGGGTTATTGCTTCTGATAACCTTCAGTCACTCTCGGTCTCGTCTGCGTAATCTTGGTGTGATTTGTGGCCAGTCATGCTCACATTGAGATGCTGACTCGAATCACGTTTCTTTCACCTATAAGAAACTTATCCAAACATGTCAAGAAATGAGAGGGAGATGCTAATACATGCTTATATCTCATCACATTTGGATGACTGTAATTCTTTTTACCTGCTTCAATTAATCTTTCTCACCCCATTTACAGTCACATATTACACCTAAGGCCTGACCAGTAGTGGATATTTGGGGTCAATGCCAATACCGATTTTGGAGAATAAAAGAATTCCAATATTCTTTATACAGAATATAACAGACAGACTATAGAACATATACTTGAACACACGTTCTTTTGTAATTATCCCTCAAAGATGGTGACAAAGATATGTATTGGAGCCATATTTTACAGTTTAACAATAAACTTTATTGCCCAAAATGATATCAGGGCACTTAAACAGTAAACTTTCACCATAATTATAAATAACTATGAATGGAATAAAAAAAAACACAAATAGAGCAAAATATTTGTATATATTAAACCTGAATTAAGAAAAAGGTTCAGATGTGCATAAAATGCCTATAAAGCTCAAAGTAACAAATAAAAACAATCTGCATAAGAATGCCAATATAGACCAATAATAGCCCAATATTAGGCTGATAATATCAGGCGTCCGGTACATCAGTCAGGCTCTAGTTGCTTTTCTTTTAACCTCTCTGCTCTGGCTTCCTGATCATTTTCGAATTCACTGGTTCTCACCACAGTATATCACGGACCTTTTGCATCCCCACCCCAAACCACGAGTGTACGAGTGTATGTTTCAAGACTCGGGGAGATCGTTCTTTCCAGTTAGCAGCTCCAAAGCTCTGGAAGAGTCTCCCAATAAGCTTGAGGTCTTTGTTGGCTCCTTAAAAAAAGGCACCTCTGTTCAGATGAGCTTTCAGGTAGCATGTTGTATTTGATGTTTTAACTTGTGCCAAATGACTGTTTTGCCTGTATATTTTATCTTTCTGTTATTTATTTGATTTTATGAGAAACACTTTATGACTAGAGTTTGTGAAAGGAGTCTGTATAAATAAACTTTTCTTGTTTGCTCAGTAGAAGCTTTTGAAATAAAGGTGGGTGATTTGATTTTATCAAAAAAAATCTCAAGACTATATGTTATATATTAAAATACCGAACTCTGATCAAGCAAAAGCTGCCTCTCCTCTCAATCAAAGGTGGTACAATTCTGAGAGGAGCCTTTATAAGATGCAAACTGGCATGACTGGATGGATTCAGTTAAAGGAGTCAATCAAGACCATGTTAGTATGAAACCATCTGCAAAACAAATGTACCAATCCTTGAAAATAAAAATAACCACTGACTCAGACTCAAACCTCCACAATGTTTTAAATATTTCTACATCATATTTTTGTAATTGCTATAGTATGACCCTTTTAATGAACAGTGAAGAAATGTGTGTGCAGGGTGCTGTTTGATGGGCTCACTCAGCGCTGCACAAACATCACTGTGTTTACATCAGCTGGGGTTTTTTTTTCAAACCCCTCCTCATTTCAACCATTTAAGACTGGCTGACCGAAAAAAAAGCACCTAATATTCAAAATATTTTAAACGGATTGTAAAAATCTCTCCCGTGTATTTTTATTTACCCTATCCTGTGCATTAATGAAGAACCAGCTACAATTTTGTCTTTTGCACAAGTTAATTCTGTAGTTGTGATTATGTAACAGTCTGCTGTGTGCCTCACATGCTCAAATCTGAAAGGTGGACTGTCCAGTGCTTAACTGCACAGAAAGTTACAATGATAATCAGCCCTATCAAATCTTAATAAAAATCAGGATTCTGGAGCTCCTGCTTTTTATCAATGTGTAACACATAGAGTTTGGGAACACTTGCCGTTGTATACTCTTTCCCCCCCCTCAGATCAATGAGGTGGACAAATAATTATTTTGGCCCCTGAGAACAGTTTTCATTATATTTTCCTTAGCCAGGTTATTTCTCAGCTTTTTTATGTGACAAGAAGGGAAACACTTGCTTCAGTAAATTAATCTGAGTTTCAGTAGACGTCTCCCTCAGATTCCTACTTGACCACAGCTGCAGAAAAGTGACGTGATATCAGTTTTTTTTAACCTGAATTTTCTGTACGTCTTTTTAATCCTCCTTAATGAATTACAAACAGTTATATCTGTTTCTTTAACTCTGAATTTGTGTTGTTCAATCTGCCTGGAGACCTCTGCTGGTTTTACTGTCCACACATGGTCTAAATGCTGTTTTCACAGTAAAACTTTATACAGGAATTTAGTGGAATCAACTAATCTTTTCTCATTAAATATATAGTTTTTTATTTACCTCAGTTTAATTAAACTTAAATATAATTTTCAAAAGAAACATCATCATTAGACGACCCTGAACTAGCTTAATTATTTAAGTTCAGTAGACTCACATTTTTAAGGCAGCAGGAACTTATGTTTTTCAGCTGAATCTGCTTAAAATGATTCATGGTAAAGAGGCATTTTTGGCATATTGTTTCACCTGTAATGGTGATTACTTTCAGGGGCATTTTTAAAAAATGTTAGTCTGGTTATCTCTTTTCTTAATTCACATAACAGAGGGAAGGAGACAGAAATGCATATTTCTCCATCAGATTTATCATATATGTGTTGCTTTTTCCCCTTCAGGAGGATGTTTCCTGCCATGCGAGTAAAGATAGCAGGCCTGGACCCTCATCAGCAGTATTACATTGCCATGGACATCGTGCCTGTGGACAACAAGAGATACAGGTACCTCCCTCACATGCACAAATACACGAACGGGAGCGAATCTCTGTGCCAACTAAAGAGGTTCATCTTTGAATGCATTCACAGATGACATTAAATTTAATTGTTTTTGCACATTTTAATTATGCTGTTTGCCTTTTTATTCCCCTTCCAAATGGAGAAAAGTATCCCAGAGTTTCTCTGCTGCTAAACCAAAATGATTTCATTCTTTTGGGTTTCAGAGGGGAGTTACATTTCCAATGATGGTCTAAATACTGTTTCAGATGCTGTTTCAGCCATGACAAGAATTAAACTGTAGAGAAAACGCAGAGTAACTGTATGAAAGAATGTAGCATGTACAGAATCTGCACACCAGCACTAGGGATGGTCGACACCAAGCTTTTTAATTGGATACAACACCAATATTTTTTGTCATAATTTTACCAGTCCCAATACTGATAATTTTTAAAATGGGTATGTCATTTTACAAAATAATGAATATTTTTTAGAAAAAAAATTATATTGTAAAATGACATGACACATACCAGTTATTACTAACAAACTGAGTACAATTAAATAAAGTGTGCTAACAAGTGTAAAAAATCTATTTAGTCTATTTTAGTGAAATACTATCATAAAATTATGATAAAATAAATAATTATCAGAATCAGAATCAGAAATACTTTATTGATCCCCGAGGGGAAATTGTTGACGTTACAGGTGCTCCTTACAAGATCAGAGAGATATATCTTATAGTGCAATTAGAAGTGAAATATAAAAAATATAACAAGAAGTTTAAAAAATATAAATATATATAACCTATCAAATATACACAGATGGCAAAAATAGATAATAAACAGACTATATACAGTGAAGGTAAGGTGTGTGCATTGCTTGTCTTATCTTCTTGTCTTTGTTCAGCCTCCTTATAACTTTAAGGGTGGGTTGTTGTTAAATGTTTGAGGAGGTTACGTACGTTGCTGCTGTATGGAACTTGTCACAAATAGTGCACCATGCTGTATTATTATCTATAGGGGAAAAGTAGCAACACACCATACACTTTCTTTCTGCCAAGGGCGGATATTTATTGGCACTGTTGGCAGGGACAATGAAGCTGTAAATAATAAACAATAAACACAGACAAGCGCTGTGCTGCTGCCAGAGGAGCGCTTACTGAGACTACAGCATGCATGAGAATATATGACAAAATAATGGATTTGTGTATATTTCCCTTTGATCTAGATAACTCACTACATTTGCCATTAGTCACTTCACTCATATATTAAATATTTTGGTAATAAAAATGCTATAAATAGGTAGTGGACCAAACCAATGTAAGGCATTATGGGGGGGGCAAAACTTTTAAAACTTGAAAACGCATTATTTTGCATCCATAATTAACACAGGTGCTTTGTTATAATACTGAAAACAGTTACACTGCACAACAATTAGACACTGAGAATCGATGTATCCGCCTGTCCCTAACCAGCACATAGGAACAGCTTTCAGCCACTTCAGTCTCACAACAGCAGTCTTTAGAAATCCCTCTAATAAATGCACAGCTGTACATAATATGCACATGCACATGCACAGTCATATCTGCATGAGCAAGCCGCTGCTACAGCTGGACACAACACTGCATTTTCCTGGATGATTCTCAAATGTCAGATGGAGCATAAACATATTGACCCAGTTGGATTAATCTCATCTTCACGCCATTTCTCATGTTAGAGTCATACGTAACAGGATATGGACTGAACAAAGACGTCCCAGCCGCTTTCATTTTTCAGATTTCTCATAACTGCCGCGAGAGGTGTTCCTGTCTTCTTCTTGGCAACGCAGAAAAAAGTAGTTACTCCCATCATTTGCATCAGTGAAGTGAAGCGAATGTGATTAAAGTTTGCATGTGCTGGAGGAAGGCTTGTATATGATGGATCTCTCTGGATATGCAATAAGACTGATATCCTGGCCCACAGTACTGGTCCCTGAAGTTGGAGCCAGACAGAGGAGATTGAAATGTATTCATCATCCCACAACTGGCTGAGCGGCAGAGCCAGAGGCTGCCTGCAAATAGGATAACTCTCAACATTCAGGTCTAATGACGGAAATAGGGAAAAACGAGGTCGAGACAGAGAGGAAAGACAATTTGCGATGCTGCACGTATACCTGCTGTTGTGGTGGTCGACTGTGGAAGTTTTAGCAGGTTATTTTGTGGCTCAGTAGAATCTCTCCAGCTATTATGATGAGGAGGAGATATGAAGATGTTGAGAAAAGTGTGTGAAGTTTACCTGCGTATTCAGTGGTTGTGTCTGGTTTTATGTATGCTGATGTAGATACAGGCTGTTACTGTGTGTGTGAGATGAAGTGATAATGTGGCAAATAATCCAGAGCCTGCCTCATTACATTTAAAATAGAGTTTAAGCAGTAAGGGCCTCTGAAAGCTGAAGCTGCTGTTCAGTATCAACGCTGCCAGTAGACGTGTTTAGTGCTGATATTTAAAACTGATGGTAAAAATTCCAGTTGCCTTTTTATTTATTTTTCTTAGAGATTAAGCAAAAAATAGTGTCCAACATTGGTTGTCACCAATCCCATGAAAGGACCAAAACCAACAAAGAATTAAAGTAATAGTCTGGATTATTTGAAGCAGGGTTGTATAAGCTGTATATTGATCAGTAAATGCCTGTCGACACAACCCCAGCTTGGAGAAGCAGAGAGGAGTACCAGCAGCAAAATCTATTTTAGCTTTGAAAAAGGTTAATCAAAAAAAAAATCAATATAAAGTGTAGGCTTTATTTTGAAAATTTTCACCGGTTTATCTTGCCGTCAGACAGCCTTTTCTGATTGAAATTGCCGGCATACATCGATCTCTCTAAAAAAAAGAAAGAGCAAAAGAGAGTAATTTTAGTTTGGAAAACACCAGAGTTGCTGGTCTACTGCTGCCTTGATCTGTTAGTTAGTTAGTTAGTTTTATTGTGTGACTTCAGTGAATCAAAACTAACCTTTTTAAAACAACAGTCACACAAACACATAAACAAACAAAGTGACCGAGCGAGGCAGAAGTAAACCAGCAACTCCCATGTTCTACCAAATAAAATGGCAGATTTTTCCAATAAAATCTGGTGGCTTTGAAGAGAGTGATATTTGGCTTATTTAAATGACAGTGTCTCATCAGAAAAGGTTGTCTGATGGCAGACTAAAGCTGTGAAAATATTCTAAATACTCCTGCTGCTTCTCCAAACTACCATTTACGGTTGGTTCACATTTAACATAAACCAAACTATCCCTTTAAAGTCAGTTCGTATGCCACACTGCTTTGTGGCTGCAAGGGTCCGTGTGATTTTTGATTTTGTCCACGAGGGTCCAGATGACCCCTCAGTGGACATGATCATGCTCCCGCAAAAAATTCTGACCATCTGCATGTGTCCCCACAGGGGTCACCCAGACCCTGTGGACTTGTGGGCAAATGACAACATTTCTGTGCTACAAGAGTGTCGACTACACATGCACTAGAAATGTAAACTGGATGCTTTTACAGTATATACAGCCCTATTTCCCAGCCTGTCTGTGGCACTGAACACATAAATCTTTCAAAGCAGCTCCCAATATACTTTCATTTGGAGTAATTTCCAAAGAAGCTGATCAGTGTAGTTTTTAACAAGCTTTGCTCAAGCTGGAACACATATTGCATTTATTGAGAACTATTCTCAGCTGCGCATTAATACAGATTTGGAGTTCTTGTGAGTATTTAAGCCACCAGGATGGTGTTTGTGGGTTTGATTAAAAAAGACTACCCATGTTCATAATATAGCAACATGTCGCTGAGTGCAGCAGTGTGGCTCATTGATGTCCTTTTAATCTTTTTTGAACAGTAATGGAACAACACTGCAATAAGAAGAGATGTTTTTTTGTTTTTTGTTTTTTGTCAACAAGACAAATATAGAACATCACCAGACTTATCCACTATGTTCAACTGCAAATAGAAGCAACTTTCCTCTCATAACTAGAATTCCAAACATAGAATTTAAACCTTCTATCAAGTGGTTCAGTATATCAATAGCTTGGGGTGTTTCCAGATTTTTATTGACTGGGGTGGCTGAAGTAGGGCTCTGACTTTTACGGGGGTGACATGAAGTATGTGTCCCATTTTTCTTCTCTACTTAAATTAATAGCATTACAGTATCTTACCGTATCTTACATTCCTGTGTTTGAAATGCTTATTTAAAAGATAAATAGTCCACCAATCACAACACAACAGAGTGGTATCATACAAATAAAATATAATGCTTTCCATACTTAATTCTTTAAGTCCTCTATTGTACCTCTTTCCTCAGACTGTGAGACTAAATTCACTCTCACCACTCCATCACGAAAAATACTTTGATTTCTATGATTTATTATTTAAGTAAATCCACACTGTAAAAAAATGTAAGTAGGCAACATACAAAACAAAACAAAGTAAAACAATGCACATTTAAAAATACTCATCAAACAGTTGGTTCAATCTAAGGTCCTGCCCCTCACTGGACAGATATTTTCCCTCCCAAGAAACGCCCCTGCAATAAACATATGCGAGAAACATAAATACCAGTAACCAACAACGCAGCTGTGAAGCACTACCACAAACTGAAGCACAACTTAGAGTCACACATACGCCACCAGACAGGCCACAGAAGGCTAGTTTTCAATCCTCGAGGCAAACAGTAATTTCATTAAACGCACAGTAATAAAAACATGGAATAATCTACTACTATTATTGACTAAATTAACACAGAGCTCAATGTTTCAAAAGCAAATACGGAAACGTCTTGAAGTTTGTAGTTTTTTGCAGGGAACTCAGAGTCATCAGTGTAGGGTATATGTATGCAAATGTATGTATGTTTTTTAAATGTCGTCCCCAGGAAGACTTGCTTTGCTTTTGACCATGGCTGATAGATGACAGATCTTAACAAATAACACCCACCTGATCCATCAAACTATCCCTAAAATATATATAATATTCTGTAAAATCCAGAGGGAAATGCACAATATGAGCAGTAACATGGATACTTTGAATACAGTTGTGTAAGACGTTCTGTTGTGTGAGCGTGTGTGTGTGTGTTCTGTTCTCAGTAGTGTATCAAGTGTATCAGCAGTGTCTTAAAGGCTTCTCTTGGCAGCTGGTGGCCATATTTCAAAGCAGAAAGTTCAGTGACATAAAACATGTTTACAGGGAGTTAGTTTTTTTTCATGCATTGCTGACCAAGGCAGAGTATTTGATTAAAGGCTGAGTATGCCGAAGATACGGCCCCAAAACAAAAACCCTGTCATCTCAGAGGGAAAATCGAGAAAAGCCCCCCCCCTCCCCCCACCCCCCATGTTAAGATTTATTTATGATGAAAAACATGAGAGAGAGAAATTAAAGAATATAAATACAGTGACTTGACTTGAGCCTCCTTCATTTCATATCGTTGTTTATTAATGTAAAGTTTTCCATCAGTGTATATTAGATGTTCTGCCCTGCCACCTCTCCCCGCTCTCCCACCAGCGAACCAAGACATCATGGAGGATTTTTAGGGGCCAGAAGGTCTTGTAAAATTAAATAGGATTTTCTTCCTGGCTGGGGAATTTACCACAGGCCTTTGCAAAGTGAGCTGGGAGCTGTCACTGGTGTGTCTCACAGTCCTGGGGAGTTTGGGGTCTGGAAATACGGTCTTTATTGGAAGCGACTTGCTTTACTTGGGCTCCCTGCCCCTCTTTAGAACGTCTCATTGGTACTGCACTCATTAAATCTCCATATATTACAGTTCTTTCATGTGGACAGTCGCTCGGTTCGCTCTGTGCTTGAGCCGTCGAACTTGGAGCTGTCTGGCTCCTCAAACATATCTCATTCCTCCGACTGTGTGTAAGAGCATGTTGCAGTTCTGCTTCTTTAACTCACACACATGCACACACGCACGCACGCACACACACACACAGACATAAACACATTTACAAGCAATTATGATGGCATTTCTGTTATGTTGTCCTTTACTTTAATCCAATAAACTCAAGTTGTAAACTTGACATGGTCATAATTATGTAGAAGTGAGGACTGGAAAAATCACATCAAATTGAAAGTTTCTCTCTTTTTTTAATCTGATTTTGTGAGGACATCTGGCCCTCACACACAAACATACATAGGCATTAAAGGGATCAAAATGAAAATTCAGTCATTATCTGCTCACCCTCATGCTGACTGAAGGTTGTGTTTAGTTTTTTAGTCTACAAAACACTGCTGGAGTTTCTCAGGAAAACAGCGTTGCAGAAATACCAAACAATGTAAGTGAATCGTGAACGGTTTTCAAACGTAAAAAACAAACAACAACCCCCCCCCCCCATAAAATATCTCTATACTGCTCATCTGGTGTAATCCCAGTCTCCTAAAGGCCTGACATGCCGTTCACTTGCGCCACACCCAGTGTAGATGTTGTGCAGATGAATATGGCTTCAAGCTAAAGATCTACAGTGAAGATTTATGCTAAAAACATGGTGTAAATTATGTCTTTTAAGTCAACTTGGCATGTTGGGGCTTTAGGACACTTTACACCAGACGAGCAGCATGGAGGTATTTTATGTAGCCTATGTGTTTGTTTATTTGTTTGTTTGTTTGTTTGTTTTCAGTAATTTTTTCTGTTTGAAACTAATCACCATTCACATTGTTTTGGAGATTCTGCAACACTGTTTTCCAGTGAAACTCCAGCAGTGTTTTGTGAACTAAAAAACTAAAACCAACCTTCAATCAGCATGAGGGTGAGTAGATAATGACAGAATTTTTTATTTTTGGGTGAACTATCCCATTAATGTTTCTATACATGTGAGGACAGTCACTGAATATAAGACAGCCAGTCCCCAAACCCATAAATCAGATTTTAAACCCAGTTTTTTTTTAATCAATATCTAATCCTAAATCTAACCTTAAAGGGACAATATGCAAGTTTTGCAGCTCAGGGTCTCACCTTAAAACAATTACAAAAGTCCTTGTTTGATGACGTCGTGCACTGGCAAAAGATCATGGGAGTTATTGTCTTCATTGTTGAAGACTGTCACTGCAGACAAAAATAAATCTGACACGACTCAAGCAGAAATTATGTTGTCAGACAAGTAAAGTATCAAAGTTTTATTCATGTATCCCAAAATGCTCCAACCATGTTTAAGAGATATATGTTATTTTATTCAAGGTAATGGTGCATTTCATTTGGTTGCATATCAAAGTCATCATATCCCCTTTATCTCTATAGTTGCTATAACTTCCGGAGAAATACAGGAAACACCAGATGATAAGTCAGAAAGTGAGGAAGGAAGTTGACAAATATGACTCAGTGTAACGAGAATAAAAACCACATTACCTCATCTGTAAACATGATTTGTGCCTGATGCTGTTTTCACGTCAGATTTTCCAAGTTGAGAAGTCGTTCTTCTGACTTCTGTGTGTTTGTGAGCTTTTAAGTTGTAATGTGGAAACAACATATATGCTACGAAGAGTAAGGTAGAGTTGTTGTACTTGTTGTAGCATCTGGCTGATGGTTTGACTGACTCTGACGCCACATGAATGCAGAATGAGACGCATCACATAGATTTTCATCAGCTGAAGACAACATCTTCCTTGATCACTCACTGCTGGTCTAGAGGTGCCTTGATCAGTTTGTTATTTTGTGTCATTGTCTAACTTATTTGAATCTGAACTAGCCCTTTCAAATACTGGAGTCACACAAGAATACAAACAAGCTAACCAACTGAGGCAGTAGTATAGCAACAACTCCAGTGTTCTGCAAGGTAAAATGAGCATTTTTGCTAAAGGAGTCGGATGGCTTTGGAGTAAGTGATATTTGTCTAAAATAACCACAGTCTCCAGTTGGCAAAGAATGTCTGATGGCGAAGTAAAGTGGGAAAATATTCTAAATATAGTGTACTCTTAAACCGATATAGATTTTTAAAGTGTTTTTTATGGGCAGCCAAAATATGTTTTTTTCTGCTGACCCTGCCCACAGCAGTCCGTTGTTTAGCTTCTTAATACAGGTAATACAGTGACTGTGGATAAGTACCTAATACAATCATACTTCAAAAAATCTGAACTATCCCTTTAATCCCATAAACACTAATCCTGGTCTGAAAATTTCAGTTGACATTTGGTCCTCGTAAGTGTATTAGAATTCAAGAACACACACATGCACGATCACACAAAGCTGTTGTTCTTCTCTTACAAACTTCGAACACACACACCAGTCAACCCTGAATGGTAATTCAATAGCAATATTTACTCTGTCAGTACAGTAACCCAATATACAGTCTGGGTTTGGCAAGTGTGTAAATGTGTGCGTGTGTTTTTATGTGCATGCCTGCTTGTGTTACTGTATATGTGTGATGAGCTGAGAACACACACACATTCACACATACACTGACGACCTGTTTTTGCTTTCTGATTGGTATGTGTGTCCCTCAATGTGTGCGTTTTAACGTGTGTGTGTATCCCTGTGGGTGTAATTGTGTGTGTGTGTGAGAGAGAAAGAATTAGAGTGTGCATTGCAGTTTGGATTTGTCAGCTGTGTGGTTTGGTGTTGGCTGAGAAGGGAAAGGACCCCCTCCTCCCCTCCCCTCCATCTGTCCAGTAAGAGTGTCACATAAAGTCCAGTCTTTATTGATCGTACCGGTGCCAGATGGCAGATTTATGGAAGATGAAAGCGGGGGGACTAATCAGATTTCCAGTCCTGTTTGGGGCTAAAGTTTCCGCGTTCCTTAACACTTTCCCTGCTACGCTGAGCGTAACCCTAAACAGCACTCCAAACAGGAAATTACAGAAACGCCTGGCACCATTTGTGGGTGTATATGCATGTGTGTGCGTGTGTGCGTTAAGGTCAGAAGTCAAAGGGGTGCATGGAGGTGTGTTCTTGGTATTAGATACAGTAAAAACATGGAACAGATAGCTTCGTGTTCTTTTGTAGTTCTTTGCCGTAGGTTTCAGTAAGCAAAGACATTTTGATATTAATAAACCATTTTACATCTCCACAGTAAAAAATAGTTGAGAAAACTCAGAATTTCAAGGCAGCTGCCTTCACTAGATTTTTGAGTTTTGAATCAAACTCAAAATCTTTAGTTTTAAAATAAACTAAACAACGTTTTGTGAACCTATAATCTTTTATTCAGATAACTGACTTTTCTTCTTTAGATAAACTCGAATCTTTGACTTTCTTTGAGCGGACCGAATGTGAATATAATTTTTGCTCAATACAATTCTATGCTGTGTTGAAAAAGTACAGTGTCCATAATCAACTGTGTCAGGCTGCACAATTAATCAAAATATTACTGAAATCAAAATATGGCCAAGTGCAATACTGAAAATGCAGAAGCTGCAAATTTTTGTCAAAGGACAAATGTGCGACAAAACAGCATTTTAATAAAGTACTGTAGTGCTGCAGAGATGTCCTGGTCTATAAATCTTGTTCTCCAGATGTAAGACAACATGCTTGAAAACAAATGTCACATCATCATGAAAATAATAGCTTTTTTTCAGTGAAAACAAAGATTGTGATGCTGCATTCCCACTAATTGGAAATCATGTTGCAATCATAACATCTGTCAAAAAAAACTCATGAAATACACCATATTGTGCAGCACTAGATGTCAGATAGCATCTTAGTATTGGCTGTAGCGAAGATGTTAACAGTAGCAGCCAAGCTAAATGTCCATGAAAAGAAAAGGTGACGCAGAGGAAGACATTTTAAAGAGACATGGAAAAGCAAATACATATTTGTACTTATTGGCGATTTATTTATGTAATAAACTATATAATAGTTGTACACTTGAATGTCTGCTTGCCATTATTTCCCTAGACTTCTTCTTTCAGAGCTAGTGATTAATTATCAAATTAATACTAAAACCCATAATAATTAAATGCAGAGGCAGTTATGTAATGTGTGGGCCAGGATGAAACTGCTGCTGTTTAGATTGTAAAGCCCCTTGACGTAAATGTTATTAGGCAGTATGAATAAAACTGACTTGACTTAGCGATCCAGATCCTATAAATTTACACTTGCTGTCTGGTCACTCTTTCCTGATACACAGGAAGTGTGTGTTTCTCATTTTCAGGTTATTTTGAGTAAACTCAGCATGAGCAGCAACAGCCACCAACAGACAAATAAAAGATCACTTCTGCAGAAAGGACTAAGACTTCACGGAGTGACACCAGCAACATGATTTGTGTGAAAATGCAGAAAAACCACACCAGTGAGGGCTTAGTTGAGACAGCAAATATGATTTATGTACTTCCAGTAAGGGCTTTTGAATTATGTCACAAAGGCTTTATTTATAGTTTATCTTTCTTTGCACAAAAGAAAACAAAAACAATTGTGTTGGTGAGATTAAAAGCCAGAATGGGCTTATTAAGACATGTCAGCAGCTGGATGCTGCAAATCTCAAAGACATCAAGCTCAATCATGGAGGTCTGGTGAAAACTGGATTCCTGTGATGACTAAATTACATATTATATAACAAACAGGTCTGAGAAAGAGAATACCATCAGCATTAGAAAACACTGACCATTTGCAGGTGCAGCTATGATGTTTTTCCAGCGTGCCTTTTACACTCCCAAAGTCCAAACTATTTACGAAAACCTAGTATAGTACAGTTTCTTTAAAAAAAGAGCACAATAATGAAATTCACTGGAGGTCAATGAATCCTGGATGACACATTTAGAGTTTCACTATGCAAAGTACTGTAAAAACTTACAGTCATGCGACTCTACACCTGTCAGTGATGATCCAAAGTTTCCTAAACTTTCCTCAGCTAGTGTCTATTATATTGGGAGTAGTGGATGAGCAAAGAGGAAGTGATTTTGGACACGACCTTTGACAAACTTCATTCTCTTAAAATGACAGGCACCATCTCCAACACCACAAAGCCAGATTTGATCTAATGATTTGTAATGTAATGTTCTAATACTGATGTCTATACTGATCCATTGTAATTGAAGTCAGACTGGACAAATGACAAAGTGTGGACATGATAATCTAATTAATTATATGTCTAATCCTTGGCATTTTAGAGGTTGGGCTGACTTGAAGAGCTCTAGAAGACCATTTTCAATCCAACTACATAGCCAAGTTGGGACCAAGTCATTGTTTTGCGAGTGAAAGTAAGTCTCAAGTCTTTGCACTCAAGTCCAAAGTCAACACTGACAAGTCCCAAGTCATAAACCTTGAGTTTTGAGTCTTAAACAAGTCATCTTACTAGTATTTGTTCGAACTTTGAACGAAGTTGGAAGTTGTTACATTTCCATCTGTAATTTTCAACCTGCACGTTTTGCATATTGCAATTTGTGTTTTGTTGATCACCTTGTAGTTTCAAAAGTTTTCAAAAGTTGTATTTAAAACTTTTAAAAGTTTTAAATACAAGTTTTATTCTTTTGGTTTTCAAAAATACTTGGTTTAAGGCTCAAATCCAAGTGAAGTCCAAGTCTTTTTTTTTTTTTTTTTTTTTGAGTTGAGTCTTAAGTCTTCAAATTAAGGTGCATTTCAACCAAAAGTACCCAGAACTTTTAGTTAAAGGACTTCTCTCCAATATGCAAATTAGTCTGATGACATATGGAAAAGCAATACAAGTAACTGCACTAGACCTCCAGTCCAGTAGGTGGCAGTAAGAAGGCTATGTAACAACAATGATGCCATATAAAGCAACAGACAGGCCGGCACCATTATTGTGTGACACTACAGTTAGCCTGTTGGCATGGAATAGAGTCAAGTTGTGCTGTTGGTGATTGTGCTTTATGGGATTGCAAATGAGTTCATCAAATCAATTCTGGAAAGGAGACAAGCACGAGTAGTGACTCTTGTCTGACCGGAGTCCAATTCATGTGACTTGAGTCCACAGCTCTGATATAAGGTCTAATATGGCAGATATATTTACAAATGTAATATTAGAAACAAAATAAGATTGTCACAGTCACGTACAGTTGACTTTACATCCAATATGGCTGCCGGAGCATGTGTTTGTAAACATCCCTACAGAAATGGCCCTGATGCTGAAATTTAAATATATTTATGTATTTTTGGGAGCTGTGTTTTTTGTGTCAGAGAGATGCTAACTACATATGCTTTTATTAGAATGTAACTATAAATAGTGTGATCGTGTGTGTGTCTTTGTCCCTGCATGGGGTGGTACAGCCCTTGGAGGCAATAACAAAAGGCAAAAGGACCCAATGAGAGTTTTGTCCATGTTTCAGGAGTGAGTGATGACTTTGGCAGAGACGCTGCAGATAAAACACTTTGAACTGAGCACAGGGCAGAACTAAAGGCAAACAGCTGTGCTTCACACTCACTCTCCTCCACACATTGTCAACCTCGCTCTCCCATTCTCTGTTTCTTTTCTCTTTCTGTCCATTGACTTTATCTCACTTATTTTCTCTTTATTTATTCCTCTTCATGAGTCTTTCCATGCATTTCTGTCTTTTCCTTTTTTCCTTCCTTTCTTGCATTTTTATTCCCTCATTTTTTCTCCCATCCTTTCTTTTCTTTTCTTTTCTTTTCCTTTTGTCTTTTCCTTTATTTTTCGAAACAGTGCATACGGGCTGGCCTGTGGTTTGTGGACTTGTTTTTAAAAACGAGGGAAAAAGTCCATTTCTCTTTTGCTTTCTTCTCTCTCCCTGCTGTTTAATGGGTGGGACGCCCCATTGTACCAAACTCACACACAACATCATCAAATATTATGGCTGGCCTTAATTGAAACTATGCAGCTGAGTGTGTGACTGCATATGGAATATTTTATGTTGCTCGTGTTCGAAATTTCAAGCACAATGAAAAAACAACAGCTGGGTTTTAAAAGCCGGTGTTGTGGCAACGTGGCAGAGTGTTTGGAGTTTGTTTTCCAGCTGAGTGAAAAAAGCAGCGGCGCTCCAGCCTGTTTGAAAATCCAAACAGCCTTTGTAATAACCCTGAAGTGACCTCAGAGATTCAAATGAGTTTTCACAACAGTGAAGTGATGAGGGAATAATAGTCCTGGGGATTGCTCTAACCTTCTGTGAAATAAAAACATGGTTAGCAATAGAGATCCAAGTGACATATGCAGATGAGAAGAAACAGAGTTGTTGGAGGATTAAATTGTGCTTTTCCAGTTTGCATTAACATTTCAAATAACACAAATCTAAATTACACAGTTCTTCTGGAAATAAAGAAAACAGCTGACATGATCTTCCTGCAAACTGTACAAGATGGATTTTATCATAACTACAATCGTATGGTAAAATATTTTAATCCTAACATTAACCAAAACAATTTACACAAACTCAGAAAACAAAAAACAAAAACAGAAAACTGTATTTGAAGCATTAAGTGGTCCCATCTTTTCTCCTTCTTTATTTATTAATGGTAACTAGCCTTTATTAAGATATTTTACAGTATTTTAAATCAAAACTATGTACAACCAAATGTGTACTATGCATGTAATGTAAGGTCTTTTAACTGTTTACATTTTGATAATTGATCATCACTTCTTGTATCTGAGAAGGAGAATTTTTTTTTGCCACAATGTAAAGCACATTACCTTGAGGTTCTGTGCCTTACCACTTACCATTTTATCCTATTAGACATTTGTGTTGATGCGCAACCTAAAAACTAACTGCCTTCCCCGTGGCTAGTGCTGGTGCAGAGGCATAAAAATGTATAATGTTTCTTTTCAATAACAGAATTCTTGTTGCAGCAGGTGTGTTGGTGCTTAAGCTACTTTCCCTGTCTCTCTTCCAGGTATGTGTATCACAGCTCCAAGTGGATGGTGGCAGGAAACGCTGACTCCCCGGTGCCTCCGCGGGCATACATCCACCCGGACTCTTTGGCCTCAGGAGACACCTGGATGAGGCAGGTGGTCAGTTTCGACAAGCTCAAACTCACCAACAATGAGCTGGACGACCAGGGACACGTAAGGGACCTTTTCTCTTTTCCTTTGCAACTGTGCTGCTGATTGCTTGTATGTTGTACATGTTGTTATGGGACATTTTGTTACAGCATCTTTGTGTCTGTATATGGCTCAAATGTTTAACAAAAAGTCCTCCACACTTTGTAGGAATACGTTAATACTTGCCATGACAGTGGTACAAACATGATAACTTACACATTGCTTCATAATTGCATTGGCTCAACAAAAGTACAGTTATTATATATGTTACTCCAAATGATTATGTAAGGCTTATTTGTATTCAAAACATTATTGCTTGAACATTACAAACCAAAATATTGACACACAAACACCAAAAGATAACTAATGAATAACTAAATCTTTCTGTATCTTATTTAGTTCTCATGTTTTCTCTTCCCTTATTGTTTATGCACTCTTAATTCTGATATTTTCCACGTGACATGAAGGCAACATAAGAGGAATCATTCCTCAGACACCAACAAATATGTTAAACGTATTACATGGAGCACTTCTGGATTAAAGGACCAGTGTGTAAGTTTTAGTGGCATCAGACTGACCTTACAGATTGCAAACACGTCAACCCACCCTCCCCTGCTAAGCATGTAGGAGAACCGAAACTTGTGAAAGACCCGAACTAGAATCAGTGTTTGGTTTGTCTGTTCTGGACAAACCAAACACTGACTCTGGAACATAGAAACATGACGGTGCATTATGGCGGCCTCCATGGAACAGGACCCATGCCCTCTGTAGATATAAATAGCTCATTCTTAAAGTGATACTACACTTTCCATGATAACTAACTCAATATGTACTCACCACTATGCCGATGTGATGATAAGTGAAGATCTTCAGTTCACCAAACAATCCTGGAATTTTAGGAGAAGCAGGGTAGCAGCCTCATCCAGTACAATGGCAGTGAACGGTGACCACGGATAAAATGTTAAAAATAGCACACAAAACAAACACAAAATATCTCCATCCTGGCGTCAATCTCGCGAGACTTCGGCACGTGCGGCCATTAGGATATATACGAAGTCTCACGAGAACGCCATGTTTACATCTTACCGGCTACGTGCAACAGCTGATATTTCTGCTAAAAACATGGCGTAAATGGCGTCTTTTGCAGTTAATTTTTAATGTCGCGGCTTGCAGACACTTGGATTACACCACACAAGCAGGATGGAGACATTTTGTGTTTGTTTTGTGTGCTATTTTGAACGTTTTATCCGTGGTCACCGTTCACTGCCATTGTACTGGATGAGGCTGCTACCCTGCTTCTCCTGGCTGTGGCTGTTTACCAGTGAAGACAACAACTCCCACGATCCCACACTACTTAATTATGTCATCAAACTACATCTTTTGTCTTTGATTTGATGTGAGAGAGACCCCTAGCAGCAGACGATACACGAGTGTTTAAATGATGACCCTGGTTTTATGCTCACAAATTACTGAAACTGAGCACTTTTTCAACATGTTTAAACCCCACAGACCAATCACATGTCAGTGTATCTTTTGCCTGCTTTACTGCTTTGGGTTTAGATGTTAAAGCTGAAAATGATTAGTTCGATTTTTCTGCTTTATACCTTATATCGCTCCGTGGTGGTTTTGAGGTGATTGCGCTCTTTGAGCTCTGAGGCTGTTTTTGGGCAGAAATGTTTTTGATGCGTTTGCGTGAAAGGAAAGTTAACACCGTACTTCATGGACTTAATGCTTTCATGACTCACAGAGCCGTGAGACTTGTTCAGAATTGATTTTCTGCAGTACATGACAGTGTACTCTGCCACATACTGCCCTCCCACAGTCAGACGGTTTCTTTTTGAAGATGGTCCACCCTGGCTGAGTATTATTAGGTTTGAGGATTATCGTGGAGAGATATTAGAGGTCTGGGATTTGAACCCGCGCCCTTGATTTAATATACAATATTCATTTCCTTCATGGCTCTGCAAAGCATTTTGTAATGAAACGGTTTCGTTAAAGGCACTTAATGATTGAATTTGATTTGTAGTACGCTCCAGCAGCCACACCACTGAGCTCAAATTTGAGTCTGACCACAATCTGCCTGATTTACTGCCTTGCTTGTAGCCAGTCAGTAACAGAGGTGGTGAGCTAAAGTAAGTCTCTTATTGGTTCTTGGCTGCTCTAATGTGTAATGTGGGTTTCATAGGTGAAATATTTAACTGTAATGCAACAAGTTAGACCACAATTTGTTTGATTTACTGCTTTCCTTATGTTTAATCCGCAAGTGGGCAGCAAGCTAAAGTGAGTCCCTTATTTGCACTTCTCTATAGTTAGAAATGAGTTTCATGGGAAAGGGACAATATTAGGGGGAAGAAAATTGTGTTAGCTTTTGATTACCCCCTTATGTTTAAACTTGCAATGAAAGCTAAGAAAATACTATATAAAATACAATAAAATCATATTATAATAAATCTTATTAAAAAATGGCAAAGCTGTACAATAATGGTAATCTGTGCAGCAGCACTGCAACTCCTGCAGTTAACTGTTTCTAGCATAGAAGCTCTGATAAAACTTTGTGAAGTTTCTGAGTGGCTGGTTAACACATTACATTCAAAAACATAGCCAGTATATAGTGAACAGACCTTTTAGGTATGAAAGTGAAGGCACTTTTACCTGCATTCTTTCGAATGGCCAGGAGGGGGCAATACCAATGGTTGCAAAAAGAAACCCGACTTTATGTAAGCTTATGAAAAAATGACGCTACCTCTCACTTGATTTATGATCTCTAATAAACGGTTTCCAAATGAGTTCATGGTCTCACTCATTAGTTTGAAGTCTTTTCTTTAAGACAACTTGATTTTAATTATGTAAATTATGGTCTCATTTAGAGTAAAATAGATGATGAAGTGGAGCAAGCTTAAAGGTGGGGCTACCCTGTGTTTGACAAATTGCGACCATTGCAAGTCCTCGTGTTCTCTGACAGATCATAGACCATATATTAAATAGTGGACAGAGCTTCTGGGTATGACAAGTGAAGCCAGTGTGGAAGTGCCTTAAACCTGCATCCTTTCCAATGACCGGCAGATGGCGACTCTGCTGGTTGCAAAAAGAGGTCCAATTGTATGGAAGTCTATGAGAAAGTGGCTCTCCATCTTATTTGATTTATTCTTTATAAAGCCTTTATCGTCCCATTTAGAGTAAAATAGGCGATATGGCAGGGTATACTTTAGGGCATGGCTACCTTGTGACTGTCAAGTCGCTACCATGGTGTGTTCTCGGCTTCTCATTCAGATCCAGTTAGGATAGAGGTGTAGTAATGCACACCCTCTCAAGCCTCACCCTACCCCTATCCAAATATCACTTTTGACTCCCCAAAACCAAGATGGCAATAGCCAAAATGCCACACACCACAAGTCCACAAACCAGTGGTTGAGATCAGGAGTTGGTGGAGACGACATCAGAGTGAAAAAGGAAAGGACATAATGAACTTGAAATCATTGTGCATAATGCAGCTTTAAAAAACAATAGCAAAACACATTTTAACTACAAACTATACTAGATAATAAAAACACAGTTTACTCAAGTGTCACTAAATAGTTAATCTTGAATGGCAAACAATAATGTTACAAAAAGTAACATTAAACTTGTGCAGAATGTAGCATTTAAAGGAGAAGTCTGTATATCTTGTAATAAATCATAAAATGATCATGAGATGTCATCAGAGATTAAGGAAACATGCTAAGTTGAAATATTCGCTTCAGATCTGGTTCTATTCTGATCCATAACTACTGTGTTATTGTTTTCGAGTTTCAGGTTAATTAGAGCTCAGATAAATGCAGAATGTTCGCTGAATGAGTAAGTGTCTTTCTATGAGCCCTAAAAGATCAATAATAATCTCTTAGAAGGAGTAGATGTTTATAACGATTAAATTGAGCAATGTGTTGAATCTGGCAGGCAGTCACTGAACTCTGACTCCAGTGTTTATTTTTGGATTTGTTTTCAGGATGGCTTAGCTTTACCTTAACAGACAATTGACAGTCGTAAACAGTTGATCAACTTACAGTGTAGGACTTGTCATCGCTTGTTATTGTCAAAGTATAATGTTGTGCTCATCTTGTGCTCCTACAGTGTTTCTGCACTCTGCCTGAGCTTCCTCAAGTCTGAGGAGGATGGGGCAGGGGGGAAACAAGTCACTTCAAACATAGACTGTATATTAAATAGAATTTCAACCTATATAACACACCGTCTATGGCTTCAGCTCACTATTTGGACTGCAGTACTCTTTTTTCATGCAGTTTTCACATATTGCTCCTTTAAAGATCATAAAAATTTGCAAAGTTGAATGAAATTGAATCTCATGACTCAAAGTTCCTTTTTATATAATCTTCTCTGCAAAACGTGTAAAGTTATTCAGAAAATCAATCTTAATTTAATTTAGTCTTCTGTTGAAATTAAAGCAAGTTGAATAAATAGCAAAACCAGGAGTGTCTCAGCTCTGAATGAACTCCATGTGCCTCTTAGTAGCTGGTGGAGAGTTGGTGCAAACAGGAGATGATCTGCTCCTTTTATTTAATTACATAATCATAATGTTGAAATAGTGGAAGATGGCACAATGCCTCTTGTCATGACTGTCGAGCTGTTTTAGGGATGACTGCTTTGATCACTGCCGCCTGAGATACTGCTGAAAGGAGCATGAGGAGCTGCTGCAAATCAATTTCTTCTCAGAGCTCGTCGTTAGCGCGGAGATGCCAGGTGATGTGATGATTAGAAAAGCGGTGCAGTGATGTGTAGGGATGTATCCAGTGCTACAATAAAATGGTGGCATCCAGTTGATGCATACCGAGCAGCCACGTGGGGCTGGCAGGTTCCTGCTCCATCACAGTTGTGCAGATGATCACATCAGCTCAGTGGTGACAAATGTAATAACATATGGGTGTTAGTGGGCGAGGATTCACATGCAGGGCTCTGTCTCCGAGTGAGGGGAGGTTGTCTTTCCTCTCCCGCTGCTCAGTTTAAGGGCTTTGTTTCCCTGGAGGGGGTTTGGAGGCCAAAGGAAATTAATTTTGGAGCTTCCTGTGTGGGAAACCTCAGCACTTCTCGCTCATCCTCCTGACTTGTGGTGTCGTGAAATGTCTGCCTCATCAGAAACAGACACCATACATGTCATGAATCATCAGACGTCACGGCGCTCAACAGAAGCAGCGTCTGTGAGAGAAAAACAATATTTATTATGTCTGAGACGGCACATTCATCCAGACTGATAAACAGTACCTCCACTAGTTTGTGATTGTGTGATGAGATTTGCAGGTTTGACTATTGACAGCACTTATACAATATGAAATCTTTGTCATTTTTTTAAAAAGGAGCAAAAAAGTGACAATTTTACTAGTTAAAAAGTCTTCTACTTTAATAATTTGTCAATAAACAATATTACAAAACTAAAGAAAAAGAAAATAAAGATCATTTGTTTTAGGGATCATCAAATTTTTTGCAGTTCTTCAAACTTGGAGAGACTTGGAGGGACTTTTAATAACAGAGAAGATGGGTTTTATTTTCCTCCATTTGATTGTGTGGATGAAAAATTTCACCAGGTGAATTAAGTTGTATCAAGTCACTCTTTATGTCCTTCATGTTAATGTCAAACTTAAGATTTTCTCTTGAGAGAGGAGTAAGCAGTGGGATTTTGGCTGACAGCCAGTCCTGTAAATCCTCCCAAAATATCCTACAACGAGACAACATGGAGCAAAGGACAGAAGCCTTAGAGCTCTCTGCTGCTAAATGAGTGAATGCTCTAGCTATTATGGCTTTACAACAACAAAAAACAAGGTCTGAATTAAAAGGATTAAATAATGATAATTATAAACTGAAGCAAATGTTATGCATAAAAAAAGTATGTCCACCTAAATAAAGTTCTTGTTGTGTATTTTGAACTGTGGTATTGGATGTGAAGCTTTGTGTCCGCTGTCACATGTCATCTGAAAAACAGTCAAGACTGCAGTGCACTGTAGGCTCACACTACTTGAAATGTTTGTGTCTTTGGGCCGCCTCATCGCCTGGCTGGACCCGTTGGCCTCAGCCTTCATCCTCATGGGTTCAGATCCGCCTCATGCTGTCACTCTTGCCTGTCGTCTATTTCCTGTCTGTCCTCGCTGGTCTATGGGAAAACCCAATAAAATGCTGGAGCAGGCTGGACGGGCCAAAAGATTTCTTTTGTTGCTTCTCAGTTGCTTTGTTGTTAATGGTCCATTGCATTGTAACGTATCAGTGCTGTTGTGCGAGATCGTTCAAATCTCCACTGAAGAGTTTTCTGCATAGTCTGCTTTAAACATTTGCCTGTTTTTCTTCAGTCTAGTGAATTTGATTGATCAGAGATGCTATTTTTTCACACGGCATTGTAAGCCCTGCTCACATACAGTCAAAACTGTCACTGGTCTTGGCTGGATGTAATTTCACTGGTGAAGTATTAACACTAATTTAACAAGTTAGTCTGTGTGATTTATTGCTTTGATGACTAAATTTTTATGGTCATTAAAGTGCTTTTAACTATGTTTCAGAATCAATTGAGACCACACTGTTGTGTAAAATGTGCTTTATGAACAAAATTTGACATGATTTGACTGTATGGAGATAAACATGACATCTGTTATGTGGGACGTGTCGGTGTCTCTCGGGTGTGAATGTCCAGATGATTTTCAAAGGGGATTTAAAGGACGTCATTACCTAGCATGAAAATGAAAACATCACTTATTTAGCCTAATTGTATTTGAGCGTGAACAACTGTCAGCTGATGTCCTCTGGCTGCCCTCTCTCTCGTTTGTTCTGAGTTCAGCCTGTCGATGTGTGATCCGCTCTGACTTTACATCACCTCAGCCGGCTGGGGACTAGAGGCATGACTCCTCTGGGCCATAACACAGCTGTGTGTGTGTGTGTGTGTGTGTGTGTGTGTGTGTGTGTGTGTGTAGGTGTGTTTGAGTGTGTGTGACTGTGTGTGAGTGTCTGCTCTAAAATTTCTGTTGCTAAACTGTGATTTAACATGTATCTCTTGATAAAAACTTTTTTGTTTGCTGTGCTTGTTGGATCTCTCTCTCTCTCTCTCTCTCTCTCTCTCTCTCTCTCTCTCTCTCTCTCTCTCTCTCTCTCTCACTTTTTAAAAAAAATTTTTTTTTAGCTTTTTTATGGTAAAAATCATCAACATATATATTTACACATACATTGCATTTAAATTTAGAGAAATATGTTCATTTTCTAGCAGAAAAGTATGTCAGTACAGACAAACAAGGTGCTTACATTAGACAAGTGGCAGTTGTAACACTGTTAATTGCCCCCGATCTTGCCATGATAAAATGGCAGGTGAGATAGCGAGATAGCCCCCCCCCCCACACACACACAACCAGGTAACCAACCTTGAGATAAAGTTTGCAGTCATCTTAACTTAAGTAACTTTCATCCCTCAAAATAATTTTTTGGTGGGAACTTCTGTTGAGGTGAAACTATCTTGTTCCTGTATCACAGAGAGAAAATCTAACTGAGCATTTCAACAATAAAATCATCATGGTGGAAAAGACATAAAGAGACAAAGAAACACAGACAAGCCTGATCTGCACCCATTTCATTGACACTTTTGCTTTTTGATACTTTAATTCTGTCATTTCCATTTCAAAATTCTATTTTACCAACTAGAAGAATAGCGGCAGGAAAACAACCCACAAAATTTGAAAGTATTTCTTCCCTGGTGTAAAACTGATGCCGAGACATGCAGCCAAGAGACATTTGTTTCTTTGGGGAAAACACAACTTTGTGCAACATTTACTGAACACCCAAGGATACAGACACCACAGCACTGCCCACACAGTTTGATGGACAGGTGATCTCTGTGCACAGTGTGCTGAAGACACCACAGACACGAACACTGAGCAACACACAAGTTTAAATTGCAGATTACAGCATGCATCTCTGTGTATCTACACAGCAGCCAAGTCATAATTTGTATAGAGCGTGTGTGTGTGTGTGTGTGTGTGTGTGTGTGTGTGTGTGTGACTGTGTGAATGGAGGTCTGGAATGTTAAATGTAATATTTCTGATACTCAGAACCGTTCCCCCCGCAGCCCTGGTTTGAAATGACCCCCTCTGTTGCAGCAGAGTGGGGAGGTCGGGGATGTTTGGCTCTGGGTAGGTTTTCTCACTCTCAGATTAATCAAGAGCAGACCGAGGCCCTGAGGCAAGGCTGGGGCCGACACCGTCTGACGCCTCCGCTCTGCTGTGAAATAATCCTTGGCCCTCCTGCGAGCGTCATCGCAGTGTGAACTCAATTTCCGCTTAATGTCACGTTGCCCTGATAGAGAATCAGTCGAGCTAATTGATGCTGTTCAGAGCACTTGCATGTATTGTGAGGGGAAAACTGAAGGCTGAGACTTTTTTCGTTTTGTCTTGAACTGGAAAGATGTTTCTACCTTTTTAAGAATCATTTTTTATTTAGGAAGCTAAACTTTCTGTGTTTAACCAACAACAACAACAACACCAACAACAACAACAATGTCTAAATGGATAGATACTTTGTTGACTTTTGTTGGGTTTATGCAATAAAAGAAGTTGGTTAGGTTTAGGAAATAAAATTACTTGGATGATTGTTTGTCTACCATGCAGGTGTAAATAGCCAACATGGCTATTTTCATCCTGGGTGCAAATAGAATTGTTGGCAGTGGACACTGTGGTGATTGGTTCTTTCATACCAGGCTATATACACATGGGTGTAAGTAGCCACATTGGCTATTCCACCTTGGGTGCAAATAGCATTGTGGGCCACTGACACCTGGGTGCTAATTGCATCTGCCTTAATTATTTCTAAATAAATTAATTGAATATATATATATATATATATATTTAATAGAGGTCAAAGCCACTTGTGAAACTCAACACTTTTTAATGGTTTTATTTATGTCCCTTTCTATCCTACTCAGTGGTCTGAACTGTTCAGCACTTATAAGTGCAGTGCCAAATTGACCACACCTAAAAGCTGCTGTGTTGCATTTAGTATGTCCAACTATTAATAATAGCAGCAGTGTACATTTTTTTTTAACTTTCCCAAAGAGCAAAGGACAGTTAAAAAAAAAAAGAGCTCTGTGGCCTCAGGCCATTTGCGGAGAGGATGAAAATGGTAAACTGTGTGACCTGGTCAGTCAATATGTGTACATCTGTGGCACTTTATCACAGGTCAGTTCATGATGTTGCTGAGTAAATTATATATGTCCTGACTGCGCCTTTAGATTGAAGCAAATAGATGTTACTAAAGTTTTTACTGTGATGAAAACCGTCCTTACCATAAACGCCTGCTTTTAGAATGGACTTTGGTTTAACTGTCTGTCCACTCAAGAGTGAGTCAGACAGACTGAGTGAGACTGAGACAGTGTTTAAATGCTAATAATTCTTAAATTGAGCTGACCTAACTTCTACTAATGAACCTTGTAAACAGCATAAAGTAACATAGGAAGTAGGGCTAAAATTGACCCATTTTCTTTTTCTCTCTGCATGAAGTAAAATGTTAATGTTAATGTGTAATTAGTTTACAGCAGATAATTCTTGGGCTGAATTTCAGCACATCACTGTCCCCCTCTAAGTTGTAATGAGATGTACAGTTTTGATTTGGATTCAGCTTTCTGCAGACATCGTACCACCTGAACTGTGATTGAGATGAGCCTTCACAGACAGCACCATCACTGCTAATTATATTAAAATTATTAGCTGCACTTCAACATCTTTCCTTTCATATTTTCAGATCATCCTCCACTCCATGCACAAGTATCAGCCTCGTGTTCATGTCATCAGGAAAGACTTCAGCAGCGAACTGTCTCCAAACAAGCCGGTGCCGAGTGGGGAGGGAGTCAAGACCTTCAGCTTCCCTGAGACCGTCTTCACCACCGTCACGGCCTATCAGAACCAACAGGTATGCAGCTTGCATTTTATTTCCTCACAGGAAAACTTCATTAATCAGTCACTACACATATAATGTAATTGTATTGTCTTACCAGCTGGACAAAGACAAGTAGGACCACATTACAATGAGTAGAAGGACTTTATTAGCAGGCTTTGAAAACACTAGATGAAAAGTCTAATTCAAATCATCGTACAATTTTAACTAAATATGGTTTTTAAAACAAATTCGCTGATATTTTACCATCCATCCATCCATCCATCTTCTTCCGCTTATCCGGGACCGGGTCGCGGGGGCAGCAGTCTAAGCAGGGATACCCAGACTTCCCTCTCCCCAGACACTTCCTCCAGCTCTTCCGGGGGAATCCCGAGGCGTTCCCAGGCCAGCCGAGCAACATAGTCCCTCCAGCGTGTCCTGGGTCTTCCCCGGGGCCTCCTCCTGGTGGGACATGCCCGGAACGCCCTCCCAGGGAGGCGTCCGGGAGGCAACTGATATAGATGCCCGAGCCACCTCAGCTGGCTCCTCTCGATGTGGAGGACCAGCGGCTCTACTCTGAGCTCCTCCCGGGTGACAGAGCTCCTCACCCTACCTCTAAGGGAGCGCCCCGCCACCCTGCGGAGGAAACTCATTTCGGCCGCTTGTATCTGAGATCTCGTTCTTTCGGTCATGACCCAAAGTTCATGACCATAGGTGAGGGTGGGAACGTAGATTGACCGGTAAATCGAGAGCTTCGCCTTTCGGCTCAGCTCCTTCTTCACCACGACAGACCGGTACAACGACCAACTGTGTAACTTTCCATGGTTTCAATTCAAAACTCATCTACCAGAACTAGTACGGGGACTGCCACATAGAAAAAGGACCATTGAGCAGTCAGCTTTTTCTTTTTTAAAGATTATTTTTGGGGCTTTTGTAGCTCAGCTTTAGATAGACAGGAAATGGGAGAAATAGTTGGGGTAAGACACGCAGCAAAACTTTTTCACTTCACTTGTTCTCCAGATCTATAAAACCGTGGTTACTGGACAATCAAACATGCTGTCATCTGGAGTCATGGTTATGCTACTGCGTTTATGTGGTTTCATATAGTATGTAGTCTTTAATGTTTGTACTTGTTTGTACTTATGTGCTTTTGTGTGTTTTCTTTTGTTTTGTTTTTTTAATATGCCATCAATCTAACAAGGACTGCAGATGAAAATTAGCCTGTATGGCTAAATGTGATACATTTACACAATGAACTATAGAGTATATTTATTCATCATGAAAATTATTATATTGTGCTTCATTTCTGTGTCTTACTTTGTTGTGTGTAGGTAACTCTCCAGTGGTAGTATCTGGGTTAGCAAAGATAGTAATGGTAATAGCATTAGTGTACATATTTGTCTGTGTTGTGGCACCACATTTAATTAACTGTATTGACTTCTTCCTTGTCTGACAGCATAGGACACACGACACAACACAACACCTGACAACTACTTGTTCTCTTGTTCTTCTGTTGCCCTGTCAATGCTCTGTCTTTTTAAAAAAAATCTTGCAATCAAAATGGGACCCTGCAACCTCAACATTAAATCCAAATTCAAACATTCCCAGCAAAATTAAATTTGCATTATCTTGTAACTCATTAAAACCCCTTTAACTTTCCTGCAAAAAATGGTTGAATTAAAAGAATGCTTGCCAGTGTTACCAATCACCACAGATTTCAATGAAAATATAATTTAATTCCAGAGCACTTTTACAAGCAGTTTTATAAGCTAAAGTCAAATTAATGTAGAGCCTCAGTCTATCTAGAAACTACACTAAGGAGGGGATTGTCTCCTGAGAACTTGTTCTGCTTCTTTTTATCAAACTTTCTGACATGCATCCATTTCATCTTTAATGACTAAAATGAATCATTTGGATTGTGGAGCTAATTAGCAATACTACATGGCATGGTAGGAACAAATAATTTTCCTCTAGATGGTTTAGAGGAAAAACAAACAGAAACCAAAGATAGCTTGCAGCTTGTAATACTAAGGCAATTTATTGTGAAATAGCACAGACATAGTGGTACATTTAAGTGATGTTGAAAAGTATCTGTGTAATTTTACTCTGCAATAATCACAAACATTTCCTTCCCACACTCTCTTTGTCATCAGATCACCAGACTAAAGATTGACCGAAACCCGTTTGCCAAAGGATTCCGGGACTCTGGCAGAAACAGGTACATTATCAAAGCATCTGTTTACCAACTAGGCCACTGCACAATACAACATATTACAATGTTTTTCATGCTGCCACAAAAACAAAATCTGTTTTTTTAAAATATGGAAATAATACTCTGAAGATAGTACTTAGCACCACATGTTCCTCCATATAAAACCAGCTGCTGTCTGTTGCCCAGGAGGAACCCTTCAGATCTGCAGCACAGACATTCACTGGCAGATGGGGTCACTTGTACTCCTTACCCTCTCTTTATTTCATCAATATTCCCATTCATCTCATGAAATGTACAGGAAGTCTCAAAGTGCAAATAAGACACATGCATGAAAATGTAGATCATCATCAGATTTCACCAGTTGATAGTTATTTTCTCACCACATCACCAGATAGATGTATTGTATTTTATTAGGCTGTGTCATGTTCTAATTATATACCACAAAGTGATTGTCCTGCTCAAATGGTGCGTCATCAAATGATTCGGAGTGTTGTCTATTTTTTCCATGTGACGCACGCTGTTCTCAGCAAAAATAGACGGTGAAAATGATCTGCTGATAGTCGTTTTGACATCATACCAGCAACATAACACCTTTCGCGACAGTTTCAATGTCTGCATCTGTAGAATAAATAGAATAAAAGTGGATGAAGGGATGAAGTGTTTTTCTGGTGCTCTCTCGATCTCTCTTTCTCTCTGGAAAACTCTTCACTTCTTCTCAACACTCTCCTGCAAACTCAGTGTAGAGATAGGCTGGCAGTAGCAGCGCTACGGCAGCAACACTGTCTATGTGGCCACCACATGCACGCCAGCTGCAGCAGTTCAGCAAGTTTGCCATCACACATAGGTACGCATGAAGTACACATGAACTCTCAATCTCAGTTGTAAATCATTAGCCAACTTTTTCACACACAGTTGACACATATTTTAATGGTTGAAGAATGTAGTCTTTGCATGTTGCTGTTTTTGAAATCCCTGTCACTACGGGAAACAACAACGGCAACCACTGAACCAACAACCTATGCACTGAAATGGCAAGTTACCCAAGGCTTACCCGGTCACTAGTGGTACAAAGGTAAACAAGCTAGCAGCTGTCACCTTTGTAGGGATTTAGCCATTTTAATGCTAGGGCTTGCCTCTGCATGTGCAGGGGCAGCGTCGCTGTATCCTGGGCTTGGCACTGCCCAAGTTGATTGTGACTGGTTTACACAAATACAAGCAGGCCTGGTTATGCAAGACCAGCTACAGACTGAAATATATTAAAGTGCTGTTGATCAATGGTAACACCTAACAGTCCCAAAAAATTCACTTTTCAACCAAATTTAGCCCTTTTCAGCCCAGATGTTTAGACATCTTTTGACCTGCAAATCATCAAATCCCTGCATATAGCCTTAAGTGTATTTTATTCCAAATTCCCACACACCAAACGATTCAAGCATTACAAGACTTGAACAGGATTCTTTACAATACATTGAATCCTCAGACAGACAGATAGACAGACATGGTGTTGCAATGTTTCCCCTGACCATCAACATGTGTGACAGCAAACAGCACACATACAACCTGACTGGTCAGACCCTTTCATCACTCTGTCAGCTGTTGCATCAGCTGTGTTTTCAATACCACAGCGCTGATGTCATCCAGACAGAGCTCTCCAATTGGCTGCTGACACTGTAGAATCGTAAATCATGTTACTGATCGTCACATTTAAGCAAGCTAATGATATTGTTAAATATGTTTCATTTTCTTCCTTCCGTAGTCATCTTATCGCTTTCCTCAAGTGTCCTCCTCACTCTTTTCTTTTCCTTCCTCTCCTCGCTCTCTCTCCCGCTCTCCTTCCTCTTGATTCGTCTGTCTTTCACTCCTTCTCTGCATTATCATATATAACATTTGTGGAAGAGAGAGGGAGGAAGGAGAGGGGGTGTACCGAACCACCAGACGCCTCCGCACATGAAAGCAGCCCCCTCATCTGGTCTGCATTATTGGCACACAGATATTTGAGACATCTTTTTTCGTTTTTCAAACAATAGAGTGTTTGATTTATGAACTGGCATTAGAATTTCATTGCAGAAAAGCTACAGATGAAAAGATAACGGAGAGTGAGATATTTGTCCGGAGAGAGTAAATGAATTGATCCTCACGTACTGCGTGTGATTCCTTCCTCTCAGCCCTGCTGGGGTTGGTTTTGTTCAGATTCAAGTGGGCGCCACAGAGAATTCAACTTCCATCACCTTAAAAAACCCTTTTGCAGTCATAATGAACTACACACTTTGTGTCTGGAGGTGCTTTTTATCTTTGATCATTCATAAATATTGTTATAGAGTTGAGGTTCTGACTCTTGACCTTCATTCTGCTGCTTTGGCACAATTATGATGATTTAGGAGTTTAATTGGTCACATACTGTAAGTCACTCTGGTGTCTCCTCAATATATAATGTGACTGTAGATCCAGTTTTAATTTGGTTCATTGTTTTATTTGGTCTCACATCACAGCTAAAAAAATTTTGTCCTTCTATGAGGCTTAGATCTGATTTTTAATGAACAAAAAGACCCATATTTGAGCTGATAACAAGATAATAATATTTTATGCATTTCAAGTTTTTTTTAGGAGCAATAAAAACAAAGCCAGAGAAATAGTTTACAAAGACATTTGAAGGTCCAGTGATTTATGGGGATTTATTGATTCAAGATGTTTATCGTCACACTGGTTATACTGGGTTTGGCTGGGATGCTGCATTACAAAATAACAGTAAATTTAGTAATAAAAGTCAAAAGAAGAAGAATAAAGATAAAGATATACAGTAATAGAATAAAATCTGTTTATAAAATAAAATATACAATAATTAAATAAAATATTGTTTAAAAAGACAAATGTGTAAAAAGAAATATCGAACAAATAAATATAAAAAGAAGTGAAATAAAGGTAAGATATTGCATAGACATTTTACTGCACAGAATATGGCAGAAATGGAATATAATATTCAGAAGTGTGTTAGTGTATAAGCATCTGAAAGTAAGAGACGTTGTTTTATTCATTACCTTAGAATGAACCATATCTACAGAAGGTGCAGGTCCTGTTCCACAGAGGCCGCCATGTTGCACCTCCATGTTTCTACAGTAGCCCAGAACAGACACATTCACGCAACGCTTTTTGGCTGTACAGTTAGATTAGGCCATGTGTATCATTTTTTACACATTTCCCTGTATCGTACCAATATATCTGGCATGTTCGTAAATCTTTGTATCTTGACTCAAATTTAAAGTGCAGTTTTGTGGTTTTGATCAACGCTTGATGTGTAACATAATTTGTAATGACAGACATGCTGACTGGGATCAAAGAGGTCAACACAAAAGTCAAAAAGAAAAATATACTAAACAAGAAGTGAGCACAGAGTACCTGACTGAAATTCTGATAGATTACATATGTCTTGTTGCTATGACAACAAAAACATTTAGACTGGATTTCATCAGCAGTTCCAATCAGAATTTGGCAAAACTAGGTTTAAAATGGGTGAATTCAGATTTAAAATTAAGCAGAGCTCTGTTGTACAATGAAAAAATAATCTTCATTTAGTATATCAAAAGTTATTGATGTAAACCAAAATTAAATACAATTTAATGCTTGCTTACCTAAATTTAAATAAATAAAAATACATTTGAGTGTTGTCAGTAAAAATAAAAGAGGTGGGAAAACTGTTAACTTTCAGCTGCTCTGTACTCTTTAACAAAATGTTCCATCGTTTGCTAGCCAGCTAAAAGTGTAATGAAACATTAAAATGTTTTCTAGCTAGCTAGCTAAAATAAAAAATGTTACCCTGTTTGCGAACTAGCTAAGATGGCCCGACGGTGTTTCTCCCTGTTTGACACAAACTTGTTGGCTAAATTAGTGGAGTAAAATGGCCAAGTAATAGAGGATTAAAAAAAAAAAAAAAAAGCAGTAAATAAAGAGACTGCCTTGCAGCAACTTGTATTAACTGGATCAACTGGAAAGAAAGTGTTTGGGGAGATGCCTCTATATTGCTAAAAGCCATCTTAAAGCAGCAAAAAATATTAAATAAATGGTGCATTAGTGCAGTAATCTGCCTTATAGAATAGAATTGCAAAGAGTTCAACAAAATTGAGTCACAATCCAGTCGGAACATTCACACTTATCAAACAGCTATTAAATATAAATAAAAATAAAGATAAATAAAATGTAGGTATTTTACTTGCTATTGTACTTCTGGATATACCACGTTTGGTAAATTGTAGGGGTCCAGTTATGAGGTTGGTTTGGAGTAAGTACGTACATATATACAAAGATGCAGTTGGAACATGAAAACTACTCGAGTTCTAGTTCAGAATGCAACAGTGGAGGCAACAGCTGCAGGTAAAACTGTTGGAAACAAGAGGCTGCAGACATTAAAACAGGTGTGACATATTTTGTTTTTGTTTCTCTGCCAGGTGTGTCTGTAAAACATGACTCAGTTTATATTAGCATCGGATATTAGTGACATTAAAGTCAGACGAAAATTTAACATACTTTTCTTTGGATTTCAGCAGTAAAGTGACTGTGGTGTGAATGTAGCCTGTTTGCTGTGGAACATTACCAACTAATTCCACATTGAGGGGAAATTCAAAATTAATAGAAAGGGCAAAGCTGCACTGCTAATTCTCAAATTAAGCACCAACATGTTTTCCTTTTTCTGACTTTCTTAATAGCGTCTAATATAGAAGTCTCCCAAGCTCTGAGTTATGGTGGTGTCGTCAGTTGTGTCTGGTGACCGGGCTTTATGGCCTAGCGGAGGGATACAGCTCATTTGTTGGGTTTTGGTCCCGCAGCAGTGTGACTGTATGAAAGAGTGCAGTGATGGCGAGGGTTCGGCCGATTAGCATGGCGCACTAACGAGCTGCCACGGCCAGGGAGTTAGTGGCCCTAAAATAACACGGGGAGCAGTGACGGGCGCTGGTTACCCTGGGACGGGGCCGAGCGGCGTGCAGGGGAGTAAATCAAGCAGGAAGGAGAACCGTGTACAGATTCAAGATGAAACGTCACCCAGATTTATGTGCACAGTAAAAACCTGCTCCTTTTTAATGGCTCCAGTTTCCTCCGAGCAGGACTCCAGTTTCTCCCTCCCTCCCTCTTTCATACGCTCTCATTCAGTCTGGCTTATTTACCACCAACCTCCCTCTCTCATTCACACACACACACACACACACACACACACACACACACACACACACCTCTCTCTTAAATAT